>JAOTQR010000086.1:15200925-15287380 GCA_025774065.1 Solanum ossicruentum | reverse complement strand
GCACAGTTGATAGAGAGGCCTTTTCTTCGCTTAGAAAAGCCTTCCTTCTCTCAAGATGGTCTCGAAAGGGGGAGCATGCCCGAATTGGTAATTTAGTTCGGGGAGGAGCTAGCTTTAGGGAGGCTGGCAGGACACCCGAGCATTTTTCATTTCCCATTTATCAAAAAAGACCACTATCCCAATCCTGGAAAGGCCCGGCTCTGCGGAAAATACTCAGGATCGAAAGCAAAATTCTTGTAATTCCCAGCCTCCTTTTCAGTCGCCCTCGCAGGTTTTTGGAATTCGACATCAATCATTGGACTTTTCTCCCCTCTCCCGTTGGTCTAGCGACTTCGCTCGGGCCATAAATTGTGTGTCAGCCCGGCTTTTTTTGCTTTGAGTGCATTAATGAAAATCGATATTTGATTTGACAACAGGGCGTTCAGTTTAATGAGAAAATCAAGTAATTAATTCCACTATGAAACTTTTTGAAGGTGAAGTTTGGAAATAGAACAATTCCTTCTCTCGTCTATCCTCGATTAATGCAACCTCAGATGCTATGTTTCAATTCTCGATTATAGTATTAAGCGAAAGGTTAGGCCTAGAAGTTCTGTATTACGGGTCAATCCTACTCTACTAGCGCTAATAGGCAGCATAGGGGAAGAAGCGCTACACCTAGGAATCAACAAGACGAAAACTTTGTTCTAAGTCAGCCCTTTCCTTAGCGGGCTTGGGACTAAAAGAATGGTTGGGACAAGAAAGATCCATCTCGTTCGTCCTTTGGATACCCGTATAACCATCGAAGGCTATTGAAGTGACTAATTCCTGGAAATTAGAAGGCGTTCAAAAGAAAGAAATTGTTGGAGTTATCTTATCATTTCTATCTAGTCCCAATAGGCTTGATGTTAAGAAAGAATCTCTTGCAGGAAGGTTGTTCTAGAATTCTTACTTCCGGGTAAACCCTAGGCTTATGTGCGACCTGTGGCCCACGCAACATGGTTCATGATCCCTTCATGTAGATATAGGAAAGTAAGTAGTATTGATAAGTACATGAGGGTGAGTCTTACAATATGGTTCATGACCCCTTCATGTAGATATAAGATTGAAAGTAGTATTGATTCGTACATGAGGGAGTGGCTTAAAATATGGTTCATGAGACCCTTCATGTAGATATTTTCCTTATACTAGATGGTGAGACCTAGAACATGGTTCATGACCCCTTCATGTAGATTTTTGCCTTGTACTAGAGGGTGAGACATACAACATAATTCATGACCCCGTCTAGAAGGCTTCATAATTCACATCAGAAACAAACATAGAATAAGAGTTCAACAATTCACGTGTAGATCATGGAATATTTTTATGAGTTAAATACATGCTTAGGTACCCACAAATCATCATAACTTGCTTGTCATGTAAATTACAATAATCTCTCTTCAACAATAAGAATTCTTGTAAAGTAATTTTGTCAAAAACATGGTGGGCATATGTCCTTAAACTTAAAATCATGAATTTCAAGAGTACTAAGATAAACCCATTTCAAAATCATTCAAATCAACCCATTAATATTGTAGTAAAACTCCAATAATTTAAGAAAGTACTATATTTCAAGATAAATAGGGAAAATAATTAGTTTAAATCATTCTTAATCTACCCATCATTATAATATACATGATCTTTCAAAATTTAGACATGGGAGCATTAAATCCATCTTAATATCAAACCTCAACAACATTTTGGCATAAAACATTATTTCTTGCAAAACCCATACAAAGGACATGTATATAATGCATACTAATATCATCATACACAAGAGTTCACAAAAACCTCAAAAATAATCCTTAAATACCACATAATACTTTACTTCATGATATCGCACAAAATAAATTATAATAAAATGCATAGTAGTAATACCATATTCAAGAGTTTAGAAATAACTATAGAGATTCATATACTTCACATCATAGGAAAAGAGAAATGGTTGGACTTGTGGAAAGGAAGTTTCCCTTAATCAATCCCACATACCTAAACATTGAAATTTCTGGAAGATAATTGGAGGAAGTCTTGGGGCTTAAGAGAACTATGGGTTCTATGAGCACCATGTCCTAGAGGACGATCATCTTAACCTTTTCATTGAGCATATAGACAACCAACAATCTTATGGACCGTCTTTCCACACCAAAAGCATGCACCCGTGTTCCTCATACATGTGACAATATGATTCCTTCTACATTTTGGACATCGAGGAAGAGTCACTCCATCATTACCACTTTGAGCTTTGGGGTTCGGCACCTTATCACTAGCATTCAGTTTTGAGCATGAAAAGACCCTTGACCTGGGAATTTATTACCATGTTAGAAACGACCACCCTTAGCACCTCGAAAACCACCATCATACTGAGCCCTCTTATCCTCCTTCTTATTATTTGTAAACTCGGGGACACCCACTTTTTGGTTGAGTTGAGAAATTACAACTTTGGCCAATAGCCATAGGACATTGCGAATCTTCGCATTTGATATGCCATCACTGGGAAGTTGATCCGCAAGTGAAGGACAGTTACCATCTTTTCTATCATTCTGAATAGCTTGAGACATATTCCGAAATGTAATGGTCAAGAATCAAAAATAAACATAAGAGGATTTAGCTCTATCGCATGACATGGATCATGAAGAAGTGATGCATTTCGTAAAACGCCTCATAGCCTCCTATTCATAGTTGTGGTGCACTTCACAACCATGAACAAAACTCTATTCGACATGGTGTGTTGGATCTATGTGGACCATTTATAAACCTAGTGCTCTGATACCAAGGTCATCACGACCAAAGCTTAGGGCCTAGATGTGACACACTGAATGGGGAACCCAAAGGGACCAAAACAAGCCTCTTAGCACATCATAACCACATCCTTGGTTGCATAAGCAAATTAAGACAACAACAAGTAATAATATAGTCTAAGAGAAGCAGGACTTGGGAGTTACATCTTAACAATCAACATAAAGAGCATAGAGGTAAGTACTAGATTAAGGGAAGTCTCTCATAATAAAATAACATAAAAAGAGTCAAGCACATAATACAAAGAAACTCAATATCCAACAACACCTCTACTACGAATAGGGCGGCTGCTAAGACATTATCGAGGGTAACCCTCATCGATAAGTATCCAAAATATTAGATAAATTCATTTCATAGGCATGAAAAAATAGATATTATCACCAGAAATAAGGACTCACAACAACTAAATTCAATGATCAGGCTAGCCACGTGGAGGAGAAGGATCGATCGGAGCTCTAGTTCCTACATGGTGATATCATCTAAGCATAAAGTATGCATTAGTACTTGGAATGTACTAAGTATGAGGGGTGCAATGCAATAAGAATTATAGGCCATAGTAATCAAGATCATAATCAATAGTCATGAGCTCAATATGACACGTATAATGAACGTATAGGTGCAAACATACTTGAAAATAATATATTTGCATAAGTTTTCCACACAATAAAGTGACATGAATAGCTCATCCAAATTCCTTGTACTAGAGGTTGAAGAATATAGCATGGGTCACAACTTGTTCTAGTAGGTAGTATATAGTACATGGTCTTAAGTTGTACATGAGGGTGAGATATAAAACATGGTTGATGACCCCTTCATGTATGGTAGTATTGTGGTTGTTGATGGTTCAAAATATTCCTTGGTTGATAAGGTAAAAGCAAAGTAAGATCTTGACCCCTCCTTAGAATTGGAGGCCTTGGTGAGAGAGGTCAAGGTACACGTTTTCTCCTAAAGGGGGAGATAGTGTCCTTAGGTACCAAGGTAAGTTGTAGGTACCTAGTGTTGATGGATTGAGGGAAAAGATTCTTGATGAAGCATATAATTCTTCCTATTCTATTCACTCTGGTTCTACCAAGATGTATAGAGATTTGAGTGATGTGTTTTTGTGGGGAGGTATGAAGAAAAACATTGCCAAATTTGTGTCCAGTTGTCATATATTCCAACAAGTCAAAGCCGAACATCAAAAGTCAGGTGGCCTAACCCAACATATAGTCTCAAGCTTAATTCTGAATCTCAAGAACTCCATTCAAACTTCAATATCTCTCCAAATATTTATCAAGGAAATCCCCAAATTTGAGGTATGTGGTTTTCAATCATTGGGTCCTTTCACCCATGGTGCCCAACCTTCCTTTTATGAAAGATTGCATGTTTTCAAGTTGTATTACTTATGGCTATTACTTATTATGAATTATGATTACAAGATGTGTTGGGGTTTAATGAAATGTTGATTGGAAGAACATGTCTACCTATTTTAAGCTTATACTATGAGATGGCTTGGTCTATTATGACTATGCATGTTTTGGGCTATGAAACTATGATCTACTATGAGATTTGATGATAGATTTCAAAGTATCTTGCATGAGGGTTTTACTATGTGTTGATGGGTTGATTTACATTATGTTTTCTCACATTAGTTCATTCTTGAATTACAAGATTTTGAACTAGCATTGCATACACGCCAAGTATTTTATAAAATGTCTTGACAAGGATTCTTGAGCTATTGATGATCTATTGCATGGATTATGAATCAAGTGACTATATGATGATTAAGAGATTGTATGTATGAATTGAATTCATGAAAATATCTATAGTGTTGCAAGTTCATCACAACTTGTTTTGGGGTGACATACCCAACCACCTTGTTGAGGGGGTGATATGCCTTGACTACCTCATTGGGGGATGACATGCCCAAACTACCACGTCGAGGGGTATGTACCTTGACCACCTCTCAGGGGATGAAATGCCCGTACTACCTCTTCGAGGTGTATGCACCTTGACAACCTCATCGATGGGTGACATGTCCATACTACCATGTCGAGGGGTATGTACCTTGACCACCTCATTAGTGGGTGACATGCCCGTATTACCACATTGAGGGGTAGGTACCTCAATCACCTTCCAAGGGGGTGACATGCCTTAAATTCTGAGTAATAGTTGCTTGGTCATTGATTATGGTCTTCTCCCACGATGTATTATATTCTATACAAGATATATGATTTTCAAGCATGTTTTACTCAAGAATTGATCATGCAGGTCATATTAATACTATACTCATCCATTAATTAGATTATGTATTTTCATTATATTGGCTTATGTCTTGTTGCATTGCATTCAACATACTTAGTACATTCAAATATACCAATGCATACTCTATGCCTACATGATGTTACCATGTAGGAATCAGAGCACCTCACGATGATCCTCCACGTGGCTAATTTTGGCATCTTAAAGATGAGCATTTGGTGAATCCTCAAGTTTAGGGACACTAGCTATGTTATTCTTGTTTTTGTTATCTCTTTGTGTTGAATATTTGATAATATGAGGGTGAGCTCAGAAAGTATCTCGGCCCCACCCCAATCTATGAAAGAGGTGTTGTTGGAACAGTTGATGTAATTATACGATGATCGTGAATCTTGAATATGTTATGATTATCCAAGACTTTCCTTAGTCCCATTCCCCTTCTTCTATCTCTTGTTGTTGATGTTTTGCTTCCGCAATCATGAATGTGTGATTGATATGCTCAGAGATTTGTTTGGGGTTCCTTCGGGTTCCCCATTTATCATGTCACATCTAGGCCCTAGGCTTGGGTCGTAACAAACTTGGTATCAGAGCACTAGATTATTAACAACCTTGGAATCCAACACACCACATCAATTATAGTCTTGTTCATAGTTGTGAAGTGCACCATAAGTATGATTAAGAGGCTATGAGACGTTTTACCAAATGTTTCCCTTCTACATGATATATGTCATCCTTTAGGAGGAAGGTAAGGCTTTTCCTCTAATGAATGTTCTTTCCTATTCTAGATCATGCCTATTCCAAGAGGAAGAAAAGCCCGCTCACTTGAGGGGCAACCGACCCCTCCCGCCCCTCAAGCTCCTCAAGATTGGGGAGTGGCCCATGAAGAGTTCTGAGATGCTGTTACTATGTTGGCTCATGCCATGACTAATCAAATCAACTAAGGGTCCCAAGCCCCTCATGCTCCTACTCCGGCCTCTAGGGTGAGGGATGTTACTAGAATGGACCCACCAGAGCTCCATTGGTCTAAGGTGTATGAGTATCTATAAGTAATCATTGATGAAGTGTACAAGGTGTTGTCTATTATGGTGTTTAACTCAAAGGAAAATGCGGAGTCGGTAGCCTACCAACTCAAAGGGGTGGCTTAAATTTGGTTCACTAAATGGAAGATGCGGATGGGGAATGGTGATGCTATCCTTTAGGTAGAGTTTAAAGTGGCATTTCTTAATCGATTCTTTCCTTTTAAGCAAAGGGAGGAAAAAATGATCTAATTTATGAATCTAAAGCGAGGGTCTATGAGTGTGAGAGAGTATGCCCTCAAGTTCAACTAACTCTATAAGTATGCCCTTCAATTGGTTGCCGAGCCATGGTCTAGGATGAAAAAATTTGTGTTGAGTGTGTCAGACTTGGAGAATTAGGAGTGTTGTGCCGCCATGCTCATAAGTCATATGGACTTTTCCCACCTCATGGCTTATGTTGAACAACTAGAACGGGAAAAGTTGAGAAACGAAAGAAGTGGTAAGGCCAAAAGGGCTTGTTTTGAAGGTGGATTCCAAAATCCTAAGGGTGATCGGTTTTCTCAAGGCCATAAGTTCCAAATACAAGGGTATTCCAATGCTCCTGATTCCTACTTGGAAGTGGGAGGAAATTAACATGGATTTTGTGGTTGGGTTGCCTAAGACTAGAAAGGCTTTTGATTCTACTTGGGTCGTGATTGATAGAATGACAAAGTCGTCTCATTTCGTACCGATTAAAACTACTTATGGGGCTGAAGACTATGCTAAACTGTATATTCATGAGTTAGTTAGATTGCATGGGGTGCACTTGTCTATTATATCAGATTGTGGTTCTCAATTTACTTCACACTTTTGGAGGTCCTTCCAAAGATGTCTTGTTACCAAGGTAAAGCTTAGTACGGCCTTTCACCCTCAAACGGATGGCCAAGCCAAATGAACTATTCAAACTCTTGAGGATATGCTTAGAGCTTGTGTATTGGAGTTAAAGGGTAGTCGGGATGATCATCTTCCATTGATTGAGTTTGCTTACAACAATAGCTATAATTCTAGCATTTGTATGGCTCCTTTTGAGGCTCTCTATAGTAGACATTGTAGGTCCACGATTGGATGGTTTGAGGTAGGGAAATGACATTGTTTCGTCCCGATCTGGTCATGGAGGCTATGGAGAAGGTAATATTGATTAGGGAAAGGTTGAAGATAGGCCAAAGTTGTCAAAAGTCCTATCTCGATGTGATGAGAAGGGAGCTTGAATTTAAAGTTGGTGATTGGGTCTATTTGAAGGTCTCACGCATGAAGGTTATGGTTCATTTTGGTAAGAAGGAAAAATTGAGTCCAAGATTTGTGGGTCCTTATAGGTTGTTGAGGAGGATCGGTAAGGTAGTCTATGAGTTGGAGTTGCCTAGTGAAATGGACTTGGTTCATCTTGTCTTTCATGTACCTATGTTGAAGAAATGTGTGGGTGATCCAAATGTTGTTATTCCATTAGGTCTTTTGGGTGTTGTTGAAGACAACTTGACCTATGAAGAGGTTCCAATAGATATCTTGTATAGACAAGTGAATAAGTTGAGGAACAAGGATGTCGCTTCCGTTAAGGTCCTTTGGAGGAATCAACTAGTCGAAAGTGCTACATGGGTGGCCGAAGCAAACATGCAAAAGCGATATCCCTATCTCTTCCATTCTACTCAAGCCTAAGGTACTAATTATATGCCTTTTATGTGATTTCATATCTCATGTATCAACCCTATATGCCATTTGCATGCATTCATGTTTATGTTGACACGTTCATGGGATTTTGACACTTATGTTGAGATTTTTTAAACGATGTTTAAGTGCATTATTGCATTCTTATTGAGGTTGATTTCTTAACAACTCTTCTTCTTATATATGTTTCTTTGACATTTGGGGACGAATGTTTCCAAGGGAGAGACACTGAAACGATCCCAAAAAGTGTCCGAAAATATACTTCGAAAGTGCCCTAAATAGTAATTTCCATATTTTTGAAAATTCATGCGTGGTATCGAAATTTTGACTTCATATTTTTAATCAGGGGGAAAAATTTAGTAGGAAATGGGTCTAACCCCAATTTTAGAGCAACCATATCATAATTTGAAAATCCAATGTTGTGATTTCGAGAGATGTTTTTGCGCCCCTTGGCGCGGCGCGCCTCAGTGTTATTTTTTCCCAGTTATTTTATCTCGGTCCAAGGCTTTTAGATCTTGGGCCTAACTCTTACCATGTATGAAAATACCTATACTTAGCCATATTTCACCTTCGTATCATCACTACTAAAAAAACAGTGAATACCGACCTCTGATGAAAGTCGGTATTTTTCGACTTCCAGCAGTTGGTGTTATTAAAACTAATTAAAAAATACAAATACTTAAGCAAATCGACTTCAGGAAGTCGGTTTTTAATGAGTAAAAATGCAGGAAATTACATACCGACCTCCAAAAGTAGAAAATTCTCCCGAAAAGAAATAAATACAATAAAATCGACTTCTTGTAGTCGGTATTGAATTTAATAAATAAAAAATATATTTTATTTTATATCAATTAAATATAAATAAATAAAAAGAAAACTTGTTTTTAATTAAACCAAAAAACAAATTATAATACCAACTTTTAATGGTTGGTAAGTTTAAATTTTAAATAAATCATCCTGTAAAAGTCAATTTTATGTAAAATGAAAAGTAAATTCATATAGATACTGATCTTCGAATGTCGATATTAACATGATCAGCTTTATTTTTATTTGATTTAATGTGATACCACCCACTGGAGGTCAGTATACCTTATATTATCTAATTATTTTTAATAAAATTGACATACATAAGTCAATTTTGAAAAAATTATTTCTATCAATCGTTATTTTCCTAATTTATATAATATTGAATTTTACGCTTACAACTAATTCTTTTAAAAGTGCAACGTCTTTTTTTAGTTTTATTAAAAAAAACTTAGAATTTGCGAAATAGACAATAAAACACTGATAATATATATATTAGTGTGCATGTACCAACTATACTAAAGTATGTGTTTCCGAACATAAATGAATCTCTCATGTAGTAATGTCGTAGGAAAAGGCCAAATGATAATATCCATCGAACATATATGAAATACGTTAGGAGGTTGTATATACTCGTTGAGTACTATAAAAAAGTGCTATATTTTAATGATTTGAGCATGAAATGCATTATTAATTAAAGAAATTTAATTGATTGTATATGGAGAATTTTCATAGATAGCCTACACTTGAAATATAATATCGTCAAATAACTATAGTGTACATAATTGCACAATATAACATGGGCTATGTGACCTGGAGGTAAGGAGAGAGGCCAGCAAGGTCAAGAGAGGGAGGAGAGAGGCGAATCGTATATTTATATTTGTTAAATTGTATGTGTATATCTGTCAAATAATTGTATATGTGTAATTAATATACATATATATTTGTATATCTGGTAAGCAAAATTTAACTAATTTGTATATGAGCATGAGGCTCACAACATGGTCTATGACCCCTACATGTAGATATTAGATTGTAAGCATTATTGATTCGTATATGTGGGTGAGGCTTAAAATATGGTTCATGACCACTTTATGTAGATATAAGATAGTAAGTAGTATTGATTTGTATATGAGGGTGAGGCTTACAACATTGTTCATGACCCCTTCATGTAGTTATAAGATAAAAAGTATTGATTCATATATGAGGGCGAGGCTTACAATACTGTTCATGACCCCTTCATGTAGATATTTGCCTTGTACTAGAGGTTGAGACATACAACATGATTCATGATCAATTCTAGTTGGCTTCAAAATTCACATGATAAACAAACATAGAATAAGATCTCAACAATTCACTTGTAGAAAATGGAATCCTTTCATGAGTATAATACATGCTTGGGAACCTATAAATCATCATAACATGATTGTCATGTAAATTCATACAATATTCTCTACTCAACATAAAGATTCCATGTCAAGTAAGTTTGTCAAACATATGGTGGGCATATGTCAACGTACTTAAAATCATGCATTTCAAGAGTAATAAGATCAACACATTTCAAAATCATTCAAATCAACCCACTAATATTGTTGTAAAACACCCATATATTAAGAAAGTATTAAATTTCAAGATATATAGGGAAAATAATTAGTTTAAATCATTCTTAATCAACCCGTCATTATAATATAGATCATGTTTCAAAATTTGGACATGGGAGCATGAAATCCATCTTAATGTCAAATCCAATAAATTTTTGGCATAAAACATCATTTCTTGCAAAACCCATATAAAGGACATATGTATAATGCATACTAATATCATCATAAAAAAGAGTTCATTAAGACCCCAAAAATAATCCTTAAATAACACATAATACATTATTTATGATAATGCACAAAATAAATTATAATTGAACACATAGTAGTAATACCATATTCAAGAATTCATAAATAACCATAGTGATTCATAAACTTCATGTAATGGACTTAATGAAAGGAAGTTCCCACAATCAATCCCACATACCTAAACTTTGAAATTTCTTGAAGAAAATTGGAGGAAGACTTGGGGCTTAAGTTGGGTTCTTGGATTCCAATGTTAATCATTGATATTTCTTTAGATTGAATGGAATATTGGGTGATGGTTTGAAGAGAATTTTAAGAGGGAATTGAGGTTCATAGGGTTGAAAATGGCTAAGAAAAAGGGTTCTTGTACATTTAAATGGGTTGGGTTATTACCCAAATGATCTTGGATGGAACAAGAAATTGGGGGAAAAATTACACTGGACAGTATCCTATCTACGACGCGAACAAAATGTCATGTAGAATCCAACACTAAACTACACCCATAATGCGTTGCGCCTGGGGTGCGGATGCTCACTAGAAATCGATTAACTAGCAAAAATTATTTTTTTCTACAGGTCTTCCCAAATTCGGGTTCTATCCATCTCCCACTCAATTTTGCCCCCTGATCGAGCATATGGAGTATGATTTCTGAACTCATGCATGACATTTGAGATGTATAGAGATTATGATTAGGGAATAATCGAAGCACATGAGAGGTGTTTTAATATCTCTCCCTTGGGAACATTCGTCCCTGAATGTCAAAGAAATATGTGAAAGAGAAGTAATTATGAAGTTTTCAACCCGACATGAATGCAACAAATGCAGTTACACATCATTTCCAACAAAGTCTCAACAAGATGTCAATAATCACTATAAACGCGTTTCCATGAACATGAATGAATGAAAACAATGAATGGGGGCTGAATCTCTAGACTTGAAATCTTAGATGGGACTTAAATTGTTACCTTTGTCTTGAATGGAGTGAAAGAGGTATGGATATTGCTTCTTCATTTTCGCGTCGACCTCCCAAGTTGCACTTTCACCTTGATGATTCCTCTAAGGAAATTTGATGAACGCCATATCTTTGTTACGTAACCTTTTCACTTGTCTATCCAATATCTCCACCAGAACCTCCACATACGTCAAGTTATCTCCCATAACACGCACAACCTCTAAGGATACAATAGCACTCTAACACTAAAACACCTCCTCAACATGGATACATTAATACCGAAGGAATTATACACACTTTCATAGGCAACTCTAATTCATAGGAAACCTTGCAAATTCTCCTCGAAACACTATAAGGTCCTTCATGCCTTAGGCTCAATTTGCCCTTCTTGCCAAACTAAGTAATGCCCTTCATTGATGAAAGCTTCAAATACCAATCATCTATACAAAACTCATGATCTCTTCTCCTCACATCAGAGTAGGAAATTCCCCTACTTCAATCTGTTCTCAACTTTTTCCCTATAAGCCTCATTTTCTCCATGGTATCTATAACCAAATTTGGTCCAATCAAAGCCATCCCATTAACCTCACCAAGGTACCTCCCGAAAGTCTCTATACATTTGAAAAATTGGAAAGAATAGAAATAGGATGAATCATGTGTCTATTTCATGAGTACCTCAACCCAAGCAATATAAAAACATATGCAAGATAATTGATACCTAAGGACACCATCTCCCCCTTTAGAGAAAACGTCCACATTTCCCTTCATCAGCAATGCCTTTAATTCTAACAAAGCGTGGTCAAGGTCTAGCTCTAATTCTTACCACTTGCATTTTACCCAAACTCACATTTTTCAAACCTAGCAACTAAACTTGCTTTCTGCAAGGTTTGCAATGCTACCCTCCAAAGTATCATGTGCTCTTCTCACTACTGGAGTAAATCAAAACATCATGCGTAAACACGACCCCAAAGATGCTAAGGTAGGGTTTAAAGACCCTATTCATGAGGTCCATACACACTACGTAGTCGATACACATTTTATGGGCCATCTTTCTTTTTAACAAATAAGTACACAACTAAGTGACTTATTAGGCCATATGTAACCCTTCTCCAACAAATCCTTCAACTGGTCCTTCAACTCCTTTAACTCTGCCGGGGCCATACGGTAAGGGGGATTGAAAATGGGTTGTGTATCATGGAGGAGGTCTATACCAAAGTCTACTCCACTTTCATGAGGAATATTGGGAAGCTCATTGGATAAGACATCAAGGGACTCATTGACCACTGAAACTGACTAAATAGGAAGGACTTTATTCCTAACATCCCTTACACTCACAAGATGGTAATGCAATCCTTAGAAATTGATTTCTGGGCCTTAAGAATGAAATGAACCTACCCTTAACCTCCAAGTTGTAACTTTGTCACTCTAGGATGGGCTCAAAAAGAAATTGGAACATAACTTTACAGGTCCTACAATCAATGGAAGCATGATATGCATGTACTCAATCCATCACAAAAGTGATGTCAAAATCCACCATGTCAAGTTCACAAAATCACAAGGCAATACATTATGTAATGTAGGTACGGAATAATCACTATAGACTCTCCTAACAATAATGGACTCTCCAACAGGGGTTGACATTTCATAAGGTTCACACTGTAATTGGGGACACATATGAAATATAAAAACAACTAATGGAGTACTAATGAAAGAGAGAGTGGCACCCAGATCTAACAAAGCATCCACAATCATAATAAAAAACTTTTAATATACTAGTGACAACCTCTAGGGTCTCATCCACCTCTTGCTCCTTTTGAATATAATAGAATCAGTTTCCATATGAAACTCCTCCTAGTGTTGGGGCATCTTGCACTTGCCCTATTGAAATTACTTGACCTCGAAGACACCTTCCCTTACCTCTTTTAGTAACATAAGGACACTTGGAGATTTGGTGTCCCATTTTGCCACAACCAAAGAAACCACCCGATCTTCTCTAACAAACGCCACGATGATTCTTCCTGCACTCTGGACAATTTGGGAAATTAATACCACCACCCTTCGCATCAACTTGTGCCCCTTGGCTTCCATGAGCTCCACGTCCTAGAGAACAGTCATCTTTACCTTTTCGTTGAGCGTATGGACAATCAATAATTTTGTGGCCTATCTTGCCACCACCAAAAGCAGGCAACCATGTTCCTAAGACATGTGACAACATGATTTCTTCCATATTTTGGGCATCCAGGACAAGTCACTCCATCATTTCCATCTTGAGCTTTAGGGTTAGGCACTTTATCACTAGCAAACATTCTGTTTTTAGCATGATAGGACCCTTGACCTTAAAATTTGTGACCTTATTATAAACGGCCACCCTTAGCACCTTGAAAACCACAACCATACCGAGCCCTTTTATCCTCCCTCTTATCATTTGTAAACTTAAGGGCACCTACTTGCTGATTGAGTTGAGCGGTTACAACTTGGCCAATAGCTATAGGGTATTCCGAATCTCTATATTTGATATGTCTCACTGGGAAGTTGTTCCACAAGCAAGGATGGTTATCATCTTGTCCATCATTCTGAATAGCTTGAGACATAATCTAAAATGTAATGGCCAAGAATCAGAAAAAATGTTAGAGGATTTAGCTTTACTGCACCACAAGGATTATGAAGAAGTGATGTGTTTCTTAAAATGCCTCATAGCCTCCAATTCATAGTTGTGTCATGCTTCACAACGATGAACAAGACTCTATTCGACATCGTGTGTTAGATCTCCGAGGACCATTTATAAACCAAGTGATCTGATACCAAGCTTGTCACGATCCAAGCTTAGGGCCTAGAAGTGACACAGTGAATGGGAATCCTGAAGGGAACCCAAACAAGCCTCTTAGCATATCATGAACACATCCTTTGTTGCGGAAACAAATTAAGACAATAACAAGCAGCAATAGAGTCTAAGAGAAGTGGGAGTTGGGACTTGTATTTCAACAATTGAGATAAATAGCAAAGAGGGAAGTGCTTGACTAAGGGAAGTCTCTCATAATAAAATAGCATAACAGGAGTCACGCTCATAATACAAACCAACACAATATCCAACAATATCTCTACTACGAATAGGGCAAGGGCCAAGCCATTAGCCGGGCTCACCCTAATAGATAAGTACCCAAAATATAAGATAAAATCTTGACATAGGTATGACAAAAAATAGATATTGTGCCCAAAAAATGAGGACTTACCAAAAACTAACTTCAATGATCCAGCTAGCCACGTGGAGGAGAAGGATCGCTAAGAGCTCCGATTCCTACATGATGATATCATGTAGGCATAGAGTATCCATTAGTACTTAGAATATACTAAGTATGTGGGTTGCAATGCAACAAGAATCGTAGGTCATAATAATCAAGAAGCTTGATCATAATCGATAGTCATGATCTCAATATGACATGTATAATCAGTGCTTAGGTATAAACATGCTTGAAAATAATCATACTTGCATAACTTGTTCCACACAATAAAGCGACCTGAGTAGCTCATCAAAATACCTTGCACTAGAGGGTGAGGAATATAGCATGGTTCATGACCTATTCAAGTAGGTAGTGGATAGTAGATGGTGTTAAGTCGTAGATGAGGGTGAGACATACAACATGGTTGACGACCCCTTCATGTAGATATATAAGATAGTAAGTATTATTGATTCGTATATGAGGGTGAGGTTTACAATACAGTTCATGACCCCTTCATGTAGATATTTTCCTTGTACTAGAGGGTGAGGCATACAACATGATTCATAACCTCTTCTAGTAGGATTCACAATTCACATGAGAAACAAACATAGATTAAGAGTTCAACAATTCACTTGAAGTTCATGGAATCTTTTTATATGTTTAATACATGCTTGGAAACCCATAAATCATCATAACATGCTTGTCATGTAAATTCATACAATAATCTTTATTCAACATCAAGAATTATTGTCATGTAATTTTGTCAAACATATGGTGGGAATTTGGGGTGGCTTTTAGGCAGGTTGGGTCACATTTGAACGGGTTATAATTGGTCAAGACACCAAACGGGTCAAGAGCCAATCCAACCCAAATTAGCTTGGGTGAAAATGGGTTGGGTCAAAGCAGGTTGAGTAACAGGTTATAGAGCGGGTCAAGACCCAACCTGATCCAATTTTTACCTAGTTTTACTTATTTTATTTATTCTTTTTCAATATTTTAATACTTAATTAAATTATATTTTTCTTTATTAAATGGATATAAAACATATCAAATTGAAAAAAAAAGTTTTTTGAAAATATTTTAACATCTCTCTCGAAATAATTTGGGTTGCTTATCAATCCAATTTTAAATGGATTATAATGGGTTGGGTGGAGATGGGTTGAGCTAATAATTGGGCAGCTTAACTTTAATGGGTTGGATCGGGTTGGGCTTAATTTTGTCACCCCTAGTTGGCATATGTCCATGTATTTAAAATCATGTATTTCAAGAGTAGTAAGATCAACCCATTTCAAAACCATTCAAATCAACCCACTAATATTATTATAAAACTAATAAAGTATTATATTTCAAGATATATAGAGAAAATAATTAGTTTAAATCATTCTTAATCAAACAATCATGATAATATATATCATCTTTCAAAATTTTGACATGGGAGCATGAAAGCCATCTTAATGTTGAACCCCAACAATATTTTGGCATAAAACATCATTTCTTGCAAAAACCATGTAGAGGACACATGTGTAATGCATACTATTATCATCATAAATAAAAGTTCATAAGAACCCCAAAAATAATCAATAAATCCATAAATACCACATAGTATTTTACTTTATGATAATGCACAAAATAATCATAATAGAATGCATAGTAATAATACCATTTTCAAGAGTTCATGAATAACCATAGAGATTCATGAACTTCATGTAGTAGGAAAGGAGAAATGGTAAGACTTGTGGGAAGGAATTTTCCCACAATCAAAGCCACATACATAAACTTTGAAGTTTTTTGAAGAAAATTGAAAGAAGACTTGGGCTTGAGTTAGGTTCTTGGATTCCAAAGTTGATCCTTGAGATTTCTTAAGATTAAATGGAACATTATATGATATTGTGAAAAGAATTTTAAGAGGGTTCTGGGATTCATAGGGTTAAAAATTGCTAAGAAAAAGGGGGTCATTCACATTTAGATGGGCATTGGGTTATTACCGAAATGACCTTAGACAGAACAAGAAAATTGGGGGAGGGGGGGGAGGGGGGAATTGCACTGGTCCGCATCCAGTCTGCTATGTGGACCAAATGCAATACTAATCCATGCCTAAGCTGCATTGTGCTTGAGGCGCGGATGCTCACTGAAAATGAACTAATTAATGAAAATTAATTTTCGGTATGAGTCTTTTAAAATCCAGGTTCTACCCCTTTCCCGTTCAAATTTGCCCCCGATCATGAATATAGTGTCGCATGATATTTGAGATATATGAAAATTATGATTATGGGACATTTAAAGCACATGACGGGTGTTTCATCTTCTCCCGAATACTCAACCTATCTCTATTCCTCCCTATCGTATAACGCCGACTGAGTTGAAAGAGTGGAAGGATCAATTGAAAGATTTATTGGAAAAAGGTTTTATGAGGCCAAGTATATCTCCATGGGGTGCTCCACTATTATTTGTAAGAAAGAAAGATGGATCCCTTCATATGTGTATCGATTATAGGCAATTGAATAAGGTGATCATTAAAAATAAGTATATGTTGCCTAGGATAGATAACTTATTTGACCAACTTCAAGGGGCTACTCAATTTTCAAAGATTGATCTCCGTTCTGGGTATCATCAGTTGAATGTTAGAGAGTGTGATATTTACAAGATGGCTTTTCGAATAAGGTATGGGCACTTTGAGTTTATTGTAATGTCTTTTGGCCTAACTAATGCACCATACATGTTAATGGACCTTATGAATCGGGTGTTCAAGCCATTCTTGATAGCTTTGTGGTTTTCTTCATTGATGATATCCTCATTTCTTCCTGAAGTGACCGGGAGCATATGGATCATTTGAGGTTGGTTCTGCAAACCTTGAGGGAGAAGAAAATGTATGCCAAGTTTAGCAAATGTGAGTTTTGTTCAGGTTAAGTTGCTTTTCTTGGCCAAGTGTTTTCTAATTATGGTATAAAGGTGGATCCAAAGAATAGTAAGGTCGTGAAGAATTGGCCTAGACCATTAACTCCTTCGAACATTTGAAGTCTTCATGGGTTAGCAGGTTATCATAGGAGGATCATTGAAGGGTTCTCATTCATTGAATCTCTATTGACTAAATTGACCTAAAAGAAAGTTAAGTTTGTGTGGTCGGATGAGTGCGAAAAGAGCTTCCAAACTTTGAGGGATAGGCTCCTATTTTGACTCTATGGAATGGTTTGGATAGGTTTGTAGTATATTTTTGTGCTTCTTGGATTAGGTTGGATTGTGTACTTATTTAACGTGGTAAGGTGACAGCTTAACCCTCAAGGTAATTGAAGGTGCATGAGCGTAATTACCTGACTCAAGAGATTGAGGTAGTTGTGATGGTATTTGCTATGAAAATTTGGAGACTATTTGTACGAGGTACATGTTGATATTTTCACAGATCACAAGAGCTTGCAATGTGTTCACTCAAAGAGATCTTATCTTAAGGTAAAAGAAATGGTTAGAGCTCCTAAAGGACTATGATGTGAGTGTTCAACATCATCTTGACAAGGCAATTGTGATAGCCAATGATCTTTGTAGGCTCTCTGTCGGAAGTGTGGCTCATGTTGAGGAGGAGAAGAAGGAGTTGGCAAGGGGTGTCCATTTTTTTGGCTAGATTGGGTATTACATTGGTTGACTCCAATATTGGTGGTACACATGCAAAATGGGGCCAAATCCTTGGTGGTTTTTGATGCAAGAGCTAGATCCATCCTTGGTTGAATTGAAGAAATTGGTTGTCGAAAAGAATATTGTGGTTTTCTCCTAAGGGGGAGATGGAGTACTTTGATATCAAGATTGGTTGTGTGTTCCGGATGTGGATGACCTTATAAAGGTGATCAATAGCGAAGCCTATAACTTTCATTTTTCTATTCATCCAAGATCTACTAAGATATATTAGGATTTGAAGGAGGTGTATTGGTGGCATGGTACGAAGAATGACATAGCTAAGTTTGTGACTAAATACCCAAAAACAAGTGAAGGTGGAGCACCAATGGCCCAGTGGGTTGACCCATGACATTGAGATTTGTACTTGGAAGTGGGAGGATGTGAACATGGATTTTGTGGCAGGGTGCCTAGAATCCGAAGCCAATTTGACTCCATTTGGGTTATCGTCAACTGGATGAATAAGTCAGGTCACTTACTACTAGTTAAGAATACTTTTGGTGCCAAGGATTATGTAAAGTTATACATCCAAGAGTTGGTAAGGTTGCATGGTGTGCCTAGGTCTATCATATCAGATCGAGGTACCCAATTTACTTCTCACATTTAGAGGTCGTTTCAATAGGGACTTTGTACTAAGGTCAAGTTGAGCACTATTTTTCATCCTCAAACTGATGGACAACCCAAGACAATTTAAACCTTGGAGGATATGTTGAGGGCTTATGTATTGGAGTTCAAGGGTAATTGGGATGATCACCTTCCACTCATTGAGTTTGCTTATAATAAAAGCTTCTATGCTATCATTGGTATGCCATTATTTGAAGCGTTTTATGATAGGACGTGCAGGTCTTCGGCAAGGTGGTTTGAGTTAGGAGAGATAACTTTAATTGGCCCGAACATGCTGATCGAGGCTATGGACAAATTGATGTTGATTAGGGAAAGGTTGAAGACGGCCCAAAGTCACCAAAAGACCTTTTAGGATATGAGGAAAAGGGATATTGAGTTTCACATTAGAGATTAGGTGTTTGTGAAAGTCTCACCTATAAAGGGAATGATGTGTTTAGGCAAAAAAAGGAAAGTTAAGTCCCTAATATGTAGGCCCTTATGATGTTATTGAGCGGATTGGAAATGTGGCTTATAGATTGGAGTTTCCTCTGGATTTGAGCTCTATCCACTTAGTGTTCTATGTGTCTATGTTGAGGAAAAATGGTTGGTGATTCTAACACTATTGTACCCTTGTAAGGTATGGAGATAGGGGAGAACTTCTCTTATGAGGAGGTTCCGGTGGAGATTTTGGATAAAAAGGTGAAGCGACTTCGTAATAAGGATGTAGCTTCGATAAAGGTACTTTGGAGGAACCATCATGTGGACAGTCTCACATGGAATGAGGAGTTAGACATGATGAAATGATGTCCCCATCTTTTCCAATCTACTCAAGCCTAAGGTATAAGGCTCTTTCTTTTCTAATTGGTCCTAATTCTTTCATTCCTTAGTGTCATGGCATGATATGCTCACATGTGCATTAAAATGATTTACATGATATTTTGAATGATTTTATTATATTTCGACATGAGTTTTATTGACTTTATGATTTTCAAATGATGAAGTATGCATTTCATGTTGTGTTTTGAATTTTCGTGAATTAAGTCAAGCCTTTAAAGCCTTGTTCTTGCACATTCGGAGATAAATATACCCAAGGGGAGGATGATGTAATGACCTAGATATTGTAAGACATCATCGGTCATCAGACCTCGTTTTGGAAAAATATGGACCAATTGTCGTCTCAACGAAATCACATAGTAAGTATGATGTCATACGACCCATGTGTCCTCCAATCGAACAACACTTGGCCTTAATTTTGAGTATATGGCCTTAAGCTTGAAGTATCAATTTTTTACCTAAGTATTGTAAGACGGCCAGTCACACAAGCCGTGTGACTTGTCACTGGCCATATGGCCAGCCGTATGGCATCCAAGGTAGGACTCTAGGTGTTGCTTCACTCTTGGCGAAAGATTGTATTTTTGGCTAAGGTTGGTGCCACAGACCTTCACACAAACCATCTGAAGGCATATGGGTCGTAGGGCCAACCATGTGGCTCACTTTTGGCTCAACAATATTCTTAATATGGGGACCTTTGTGTAAAGTTGAATTATGGCTAAGTGAGGGGGTATGGACACTCCACACGAACCGTGAAGTGCCATACGGGCTATGCACCCTTAAGTATAATGGTTGCTGGAAATTATTCCATCCATTTTGTTAATGGTATTTTCATAAATTTAATTTATTCTAATGAGTTTTGGAGACTTCCTATGCTATCTTAGGACTTTCTAATGACCCAAAACCCCATTCAAATTATCCAATTCATTCTCTCATTCTAAACGCACTCAACAACTCCTCTTAAAAGCACTTGTGGAACTTCAAGCTTGGGGTTCTAGGCTAACATAATTTTTCTTCAAACATCTATTGGGATCTCTTCATTGGGTCTAGGTAAGTGGGTTTAATCTTTGGTTCTTTCAACCAAAGAGACCAAAAATATTGCTAGAACTTTTCATTAATTTTAGTCAATTTAAAGTTGGGTTTTAAATTGTTTGAAATAGCCCCAAAAAGTGCCCGAAAATGTTCCTCAGAATGACTGGAATTTGAAATTCCATACATCTCAAAATCCATGCACAATATCGAAAATCCGACTTCATATTCTTGTTCAGGGGGTCAAAATTATGTGAAAAAAGGTCTAACCCCGATTTTAGAGCAATTGAATCATAATTTAAAATTTCCAAAAATTCAATTTCTAGAGACGATCCGCGACAGCACCGCGACGCGCAATGTCGTGGACATGTGCTAATTTGGCCTCGCGATAAGTCCATGTTGCGGACCTGAGTATTTTGTTTATAGTGATATGTATCTCGGTCCAAGGCTTTTATGTCTTGGGCCTAAGTGTTCCCAACAGTGTTTTTACCTATACATAGCCTTATTTCACGCTCATATTATCCTAAACATTTCTCAATACTCACTCAAACACCTAGCCATATTTGCACTTCCAAATTCAAGTCCCAAACCCTCATCTTAAGTGAAGGATTTCCTTCGAGGTTCTTTTTCAAGCTTCAAGTCTCCATCTCCAATCTTCACCATGTTCATCTCCAAAGCTAAGGTATGTGGGTTTATTTCAGGGTTCCTTCAACCTATTATGCCCAAGCCTCCTTTTACTCAAATTGAGTGGTTTAAAGTTGATTTATGAATAGGTCTTGATTATTATGAAATTCACTGCACACTATGTTAAATCTATGTAAAGATGGTTGTTTTGCTATGTTTTGTGCTAAAAATCGTTGATCTATTACAAGTTGTAGAAGGGATTTTTGATGTATATTTCTTGAGAGTGTTGCAAGGTGTTGATTTATGGTTTTACAATGGATTTTCTTGCATGATTTCATCTTTATATTTTATGGTTTTACACAAGCAATAGCCACCTTCTAAGTATTTGATAAAATGTCCGGATGTGGTTTCTTAAGGAGTTGAAGGTCCAAAGCATAACATATGATATGATTTAGTCTATGATGATGTAATGAGTTTATGTATGTGATATATTCTATATAAAGTGTTGCATTAGACCATGCCTGATCCAGGTAACCTAGTTGAAGGGTGGATATCTCAACCACTAGGGTGATGGATGCTATCATTACTAACCTTGATGAGGGGTTTGTACCTCACACACAAGGGTGATAGGTGCTATCATCACTAAACTTTATGAACACCTCTTACACTAGGGTGATGGATGCTATCATCAGTAACTTTCATGAGAGGTTTATGCCTCACACGCTAGGGTGATGGGTGCTATCATCACTAACCTACCAAAGGGTTTATACCTCACACACTAAGGTGATGGGTGCTATCATCACTAACCTACCAAGGGGTTTGTATTTTGGAAATATAACTTGGTCTTCTAGACTTATGATATCCTGTATGAGCATGATTTACTTAAGTATGCTTTACTTAAGCATTGATCATGCATGTCATATTGTTATATTATGTCTATTGCCTATTGACATGCATTTTGATTATGATGCTTAAGTTTTGTTACATTAGATGCACATACTTAGTATATTTAAACGTACTAGCACATACTCTATTCTTACATGATGTCACCATGTAGGAATAGGTACTCAAGTTGATCATCCTCCTCCTCCACGTGGCTAGTTTGATATGACTCAAGCTAGTTTGTGAGTCCTCCACTTCGGGGACCTTAGTCTATGTTGCTCTTATTGTGATTGAGACATCCTTTTTTATTATCTATATTTACTATGTGCGTGAGCCTGGTTAGTTTGTCTTGGCCCCCACTCTTACCTATGTATTATAGGTGTTGGTTGGACATGTTATGTATCTATGTTAAGAGCCTTGACTCTATTGTTCTTGATGTCTATGCTATGGAAGTTCTTTCCCTTAGCTCCGTTTTACCCGCTTTATTTTATCTTGATGCTTGATCTATTTGCTTATGTGACCAAGGATGTGTAATGATGTTCTAAAAGGCTCGCTTGGGGTCCATTCGACTTCCCCTTGTGTCATGTCACACCTAGGCCCTATGTTTGGGTTATGACATATATTGTATCAGTGCACTAGGTTGATAGATCCTTGGAGTCCAACACACCGCATTGATTACAGTCCTATTCATGGTTATGAAGTGCACCATGACTATGAGTAGGAGGTTATAAGACGTTTGAGGAAATGTTTCCCTTCTTCATGTTCTACATCATGCTATAGAGTTGTAGTGAGTTTTTCCCCCTAATAATTGTTATTTGCTATGTTAGAACATGCCAAAAACTAGAGGAAGATGAGTCCAAACTCCCAAGGAGAAACCTAACAATGGTGAGCTTTGGGATTCTCTCACTATGTTTGACCAAGTTGTGGCCAACCAAGTTAATAAAGAGGCCCAAGCACCTCATGTAGAGACTTCATGAGGATGAATCCTCGGGTATTCTATGGGTCAAAGGTGCATGAATATCCACAAGAGTTTATTGATGAAGTCTAAAAAATTTTGAATGTCATGGGTGTTGGGCCAAATGAAAAGGTGAAGTTGGTGGTGCACCAACTCAAAGGGTAGCTCAAATATGGTATGATCAATGGAAGGGTGAGAAGGGAGTTGGTACTGTGGTTCTTTGGGAGGAGTTCAAAATGGCTTTCCTTAATTGGTTGTTCCCTTTTGAGCTTAGGCAAGTTAAGTTGGTAGTGTTCATGAACTTGAAAAAAGGTGCTATGAGTGTGAGAGTGTATGCCCGCACGTTTAATCAACTTTCAAAGTATGCTCCTCATTCGGTGGCCGGTCCTAGATCTAGTCTGAACAAGCTTGTGATAGGGGTCTCAGACTTGGTTAGTGAAGAATGTCAGTCTACCATGTTAATTAGTGATATGGATTTGTCTCGATTGATGACCTATACCGAGCAAATTGAAGAGGAGAAATTGAGGAAGAGAAGGAGGTATAAGGCCAAGAGGGCCTGTCTTGGGGGTAATTCCAAAGGGGTGGCCGATTCTATCAAGGCTAAGGGTCTCATCATGCTACTAATATGGCGTTTGCCAATTACCTCCCTAGGCCTCAAGGTGTGGGTGTTGTGGCTGCCATTGATATGTGTCTTAAATGTAGAGGGGGTCTTAAGGGCCCATGTTTGAAGGGTTCTAATGCTTGCTATAAATGTGGGGAGCTTGGTCACAAGAAGGTGGGTCCAAGAGACCGTGGCAAGGGACAGGGTGCCAATGCGGTTCCATTGGGTAGAGGTGGTCCTCAAGGTGGTGCCCACAGGCACAGTGGGTTTTTTGCTCTACATGGGAGGCAAGGGGTTGGTGAGGTCCCCGACGTTGTTGCCGGTATGTTGAAAATCTTTGACTTTGATGTGTATGCATTGATCGATCCAAGTGGCACTCTTTCTTTTGTTACCCCATTTGTTGCTAAAAAGTTCCATGTTGATCCTGAGTTGTTGCATGAGTCATATGAAAGTGTCCAATAATATTGGTGCCTCTATTGTTTCTACAAAGTTTATAGGAGTTGTCCTATTTGCATTTTGCATAAGTTGTTACCTTGTGATCTTGTTGAATTGGACATGCTTTATTTCGATGTCATTCTTGGGATGGATTGGTTGCATGCCTACTATGCTTCTATTAATTATAGAACCCGTAGGGCTAATATACTGTCAAAGTAAAGCATATTTGATGCCTAAAACAAGGAATTTTGTGAGTTCTTAAAGAGACTTTTTAGTGTTTTGATGTGTTTTTGTGTTAATCTTGCAGAAAAGTTATGTTGGTATGATTTTGAAGAAAAGTTGCAGATTTTGCTAAAACGTAGGCCATACGAGTCCTCCTACGAGCCCTAGCTCAAGCTACGAATCGTTGGTTATATTGTAGCAGGAATCAGAGATAAAAAATCAAAAATCTTCAAAGTGAAGGTCACACCTACGAGGACATCCTATGAGTCATAATACACGCTACGGTGGACTCGTATCAAGAATCAGAGGGCCAAAATGTTGGACCAAAAACTGAAGACCAGGACTATGAGACAAACATATAAGTCTTAGCTCAAGTAACGTCTTGTACCTATGGGTCATACCAGTTCAGTCCACGATGCCAAGAACTGGATATGAGATCCCGACTATGATTCGTAGGCCAACCCACGAGTTGTCACTGCGATATTTATCAGATGCCAACTATCTTTTCTACATAATTACTAGGGTTGTTTTATAAATACTATAAATAGTTTAAGTTAGGTTTTTGAGAGAGAGTTCGAACAGTAGACAATTTTCCATAACATTTTGAAGCTTTTCATAGGTGTTTAGAGTAGATTATTGCTCTGTTTTGGGAAACCCATTTTGGGTATTACAAATTTTGCTTTATACTCATTGTTGATCAAATCATATTGTGGGTTTGCAACTTGTAGTACCTATCTCCTTCGTTGTTATTAGTGAAACTCTCAACTATGTCTATTGTATTTTTGTGTGTTTTATCTTAGCCATGAGTAGCTAAGCACCCACAACTTGGGTTGTGGGAACCATAGGTAGTTGATTTGAGATGACCTAGGTTTTGTACATGTCTATGATTGGGGGTTTTGCATGTATTGTTTATTTCCCTTCATGAATAATGTTGTTTGATGGTGGCTGACACTAAACCCAGCCTACTATCACGATCTCGACCAAGATAGTGACGAATAGGAAAAGGGAAGTAGATGACAGGATTCGGTTGATGTGTTCCCGTCTAATCGACCAAACTTGACCAAGGGGAGGTTGACTGGGACAATAGGTAACGTTTAGCTGACACCCCATGGAAGTTGACCAAGAGCCATGGTGAAATTTGACCTTCACCTTCACAAGAGTGATGGAAGAACCTAAATTAATGTCGTGCATGTGATTCATCGATCATAGTTATGTTATTTAGGGTAATTGAGTCAGATCACCATGGGGAACATAATTCCCAAGTTGTCCCCAAAATTGAGTGTTTTCCTAAATTTTAATTAGCATTTATTTTATGTTGTTTTTGAATCACAACCCCTCCTATTTAGAGATTGTAGTTATAGATACTAGGAATGATTAGTAGTGAAATCTTATAGTGAAGCCCTAATTCCCTGTAAATTCAACCCTAACTTCAGTTAGGTTAATTACTGATAGCGACCGCTTTCTTATTGGAGTGTGACCATCATAAAAGATTATGGTGTCGTTGCTAGGGAATATGACTAGGTTTTGATTTGATTACACTATCAGTTAATTCTAGTGTTAATTTCTCGAGTCTCTTGTATTTTACTTTTTCTATTTGTTTTTGTTAGTAATTCTAGGTATAGGTTGGCTGGCACTATGACTGAGAAGAATCCTTACATTGCAACTAATTTGTTGGAATCTTTATAGAGGTATGCCCTATTTCATAGGCAAGAGTCCGAGGATCCCTGAATTCATCTACAGAATTTCAATAAAAAGTTGAGGGAGGTCCTTGGGAAAAGTCATCCTATTTGGGAGGATATGGCTCTTCAAGTTTTACCCATGTCTCTTCAGAATGAAGCTGCAAAATGGTGGTCAATCCTCCCACCTGATGTTTGCTCAAACTAGGGCGAGGTACAGAGAGTCTTCCTCAGAAACTTCTATAAGAAGTCCGACAAGCAAAGGCTATATAACAACATCTGTAACTTCAAAAGAGTGCATGTAGAAACTTTGGTAGTGGCTTGGGAGAGATACAAGTAGTGTGCAGCAAATCAGAACTATGGTCTAATTGATGATGAATTGGCAGCTAGCTTCTATCGAGCACTAACTTCTGAACTACAAGGGCAGCTTGATGCATTATTTGGATGAGATTATTATGAGTTCAGAAGGCGACCATTTAATGAGATAATTGAGATTATGTACAAGTTATCCGTAGTTGCCAAAGTCTACCAACCACTTCAAGGGAAAGCCAGACCAACTACTAGTGCACCTACGGGAGCCTCTAGTAAATCCAAAAATGAAAATGTGGCACATTGGACAAGGTGCCCCCATCAACATTGTATCACTAATAAACTGACCTAGATTGAGCATATGCTTGACAAGTCCTCATTAATATGAACTAGCAAGATGACATCGTTAGGGAGATAAAGTTTGATGTCCTCAAATGTACTTACATAATGGAACAACAAACTATATCGATGCAAAGTCTAGGTGATATGATTGAGCAGCTCGCTGAGCAACTAGATGCAGTGTAAGATGAACAAAGGAAAAGTAGAAGAAGTAGTGACGGAGCCCATGAGGAAGTTTGAGTACTCATGAATGACTAAGTCGAGCCACTACATTAAATAAGGTGCTTCTTGGGAGGCAACCCAAGCATCTTTAGTGTGTTGTTTTATTTTAAGATATTTTATCATATTTTAATTGTTGATTAGTAAGTTAATAGTGTATTGAAATTGTTAAAGACTTTGAAGAAGTTGCATCAATTGGTATTTTGGTGTATTTTAAGTGATAGGTTGCAGGAAACATACCAAGAGCTGAAGACTTGATAAATCATGCTTTGAGGCAGCTTACACGAGCAGGCCTATGAGTCGTAGTGAAGGTTACAACTCATAGTCATTCCTTGTAGAGAGAAATATTGAGTATCAGAAGGTGGCACCCACACTACTGGCAACCTTACTATTCGTTGAATCCCCTATGAGTCGTAAGTAGGGTTCGTAGTGCACAGGTATGAAATTGAAGTTTCTCTAGGTGTTAGGTCTACTATCATACCGAGACCCATGAGTCGTCAGACGTCATACGACTCGTAGTTGGGACCTCATAAAACCAATCTGCAGAGCTGACGAACCATTTTGAATTTTAAGAGTTTTGAGTCTCTTGGCTCTTCATGCCCATTCATGAAGCACCCCCTTTCAGTTTTTAACTTCCCCCATCATTCCCTATCATTATTTCATAAACCTTTATATCACCCACTAAAATTCCCAAAAATTGAAGTGTACACCAAGAACTTTACTAACGTTTTCTTCTTCTTATCATTCATTCATTCATCTGGTAAGCTTTCGTGGTTAAAATTGGTTTATCTTTGAATAAGCTCTTGTTTGATAGATGCATGGATTAATGTCTTAGAAGCATACTCATGTGAAAATAATTATGATAGTAAGAAGAATATGATACAAAAGTGCTTGTTTCCTTGTAAAAGGTCGAGTCTTGGGGTCTGTCCTTGTTGGGTAATGATCTTGTGCTTTCTTGAATACTTTATTAGTCTTTATCAAATAAAGATCATGTGGGACTGAAATTATTGGTTGAGGGGTGGCCATTTTACTTTCAAATATATGATGATGCTGATACCTCTGAAAGACTTTAGAACTGTGAATGTTGATTACTACTTTGTTTTGTTATGGTTGGTGATGAAGAATATTTAGATTTATTGCAGTGCTGTCCATGCCTTTTTGTTGTAAACTTCTGTGCTTGCTTGAGTAGTTGTTGGTCTCAATGGAAAAGTTGTAGACATCTGACATGCTTTCTGTTTTCTGCTATAAAGACTCACCATGAGTCATAGTTCGCACTATGAGTCATAGTGACCCTTCGTAGAAGGCAATAGTCATCTAGGGTGCCTTATCATTTTCCATGCAAGAAACACCTACGACTCGTGACACTTGTTATGATTTGTAATGATGACCTCGTATCTCTAATCTAAATTCTCTAACTAACTCTGAAATGAGCTACGAGCTGATACTGTGACTCATAGGCCACTATACGAGTTCTGTTTATGCCTCGTAACTTGTTCCAGAATGCTTTTTATTTTATGTGTTAGTTCTACGATGCTGCATAATGACTCGTAGGTTACCCTATGAGACATCTCTATGCCTCGTATATGTAGCCTTGTACCTGGTTCAGGATGGTTTTACTTTAATTTTGATGTTCTTGTGTAGTTGTTTTATTTGATACTTGTTAGTTGGAATACAACATCTTGGCACTTATGCTTTAACATGCTTATAGAGAAATTGTCTTCAAGAGGATGACGGAGTGCTGCTTCTATTTTAGGTCATAGCCTAAGAGATGAATCCTCCGAGGAGGATCAATCAACTGAGGAGATGCACGTAAACCCTGACCCAGCGATGAACGTGCCTTTGGTATGAGAACAATCAACCAGAGTACCGACAGAAGTGGATAACACCTCCCAGTCTGATAAGGAGGGTGAAGAAACTGAGTCAGATAATGATGACTCCACCTCTAATGCGGACTCTTTTGAGGTGTCTCAGGCTTATTCAGAAGAGATTGTTCCTCTATATCCTGATGATTCAACATACACCGTCACCTCTACCAACCTCAAAACACAAGATGGTGTGTTTCGAGCATGAAAAAAATCTATGAAAAGGGGCTAGAGCCTAAGGGTCAAGAGAAGCCTTTATAGAAATTCCTTGAGGAAGCGAGATTAAAAGATTCAGGATTGAGTGTTGTGCCGGGGCTACAAGCTGGTATTGAGCATCATGGTCTAAGATGGCTGTCAGAAGTTTTGGGAAAGTACTCACCTTACTAGTTTCGAGAGTTTTATGCTTGGTACTATGCGACTTTACGTAGCAACCTTCCAAGGATTATGAAACCCATTGATGCACCACAGTTTGAGTGAAATCCTGGTTAAGGGTGAGGTTGTCAACATGTTAGGGGTGAGGTTGTCGAAATGTTAGCAGAAACCATTTGAAGGGTGCAATTTGGGCACATTTACAGGGATCCACACTCCATAGCAGAACATGATTATAGGATGGAGAATATGAGGAAAGTGATTAATCAAAATGATGTTGGGTTGAAACTAGAATTATTGAGGTGGATAGAGGGCCATATTTGTGAGGACCGTGATGAGCCAATATGGGTTACAAAACTATACCAAACACATTATGAAGGCCCATCTGTCATTCAGGGCAAAGTTTTAGTGGTCTATTATTTACTGGCGAATCAAGCCCACATTTACAGATAATAAGATCACCTTAGAAAGGGCCGTGTTGCTGGCTAGCATCTTACCAGGATATGAGATTCACTCGTCTCGATTCATAGCAGTACAGATCCATCAATCAGTTGTCTGCACACAGCAGGCATTAACATTTCCATTTTTGGTTAATAAGCTATGCATAGACGCTAGTGTGTGGGTCTCTCTTCACTTGGACACCGATGTAGAGATTGTGTGTATGACGGACCCTAGCCTAATTAAAGCTGGTGAAAACCTAATAACCCTACAGAGAGCAGCTCCTCCAGTTATCCCAAAACCATTCTCGATCGAGCCACAGGTTCCAAGTTCACCTCTAGCTCCTACGAGCACTACTCTAGCTTCTATAAAGCCCACACCAGCAATCAAGATCGAGTCTACACCATGCATCAGCACCAACAATAGCTACATTACAGGTTGACCCTCTTTTCTCTGTTGTTGCTTTTCAGGCTTTATTATGCAAGGTGGTTGTAGTACAGGGCTGGCTGCGAGAGTTGTCAATACAGGTCCGACCTTTGATTGATCAGACTGTTCGGGACTCCGAGGAGAGGTTGATGGAATTTGCCCGAGATTTAGTTGATGAGAGAGTTCGAACGGTAGATGCCTAGGTCAATGCATTCAAGACGAGAGTCAACTGGAGGCTCGAGGGAGCTAGGCCTATCGACGCGACTGTAGTAATTGAGGAGTTGGCCAAGTTCAAGGCTGACTTACTACAGATATTGGAAGCCCCAGTTTCAACCCCAGACATAGCACCGGTAGGTGATGAGGTATTTTACTAGCTCACTGACCGTTCAGACACCCGAGGGAAGAGGCCCCATGAGCATGCTGATTTGAAGCCGACCCCGAAGAGGCCGAGAACTTAGAAGGAGGACCCTATACCTAAGGAGGTGTTGTAGGAGTCATTTTTGTTGGTGACTATTCAGAGAGAGAGAGCACACCCCACCCCACCTGGAGAGGGTACTTCAGTAGAGGAGGAAAGGCAGACTCAGGACTCTGCAGGCTAGCCCAAGACTGTTGTATGAGCACCATGATGTTTGACCACTTTTAACCCCAATTCGTACTTGTTTTATATGGATACTCTATGTTTTTGTCAGACAATATTATTTTTATTTTGGTTTTTGTGGATATTCATATTGGATAATGTTTTTACTTTGGTTTTAGATATTAGTTTTGTTAACTATTAGTTTTGAATGTATATATATTTATGTTATGTTTTCGTATGTGCATCTTTTCTTTGTTGTTACTTTGAGGATAAAGTATCCTATTTTGGTGTGGTGATGGAAGTTATGGATTAAGTGAAGTTTGAGTAGCCTCAAGTCCATAACTTCCCCTATTTTTGATACAAACGTTTTCTTGTCGTGTTTCTTTTTCCTTGTGGATGTTTAATTTTTTGTTGAACCAGCATGTTTTAGGAAGTATAGATAATTTGTAAATGCATAGTAATTTTATTATTTGGCACATATATAGTTCATAGATTTTCTTTAAACTTTTGATGCAAAATTGGGTACCCTCAAAATTTAATGTTTGTTATGATATTGTGAAGGTAAGTTGAAATTGAAAGCATGACCTATGAGTCTATACTTGATTGTGGATGCAATTTGCATGTGTGCGGTGAGCTTATTTTGCTGCATTCATGCATCTTGTATGGACCCAGAACTTTCCTTGTTACTCCAAAAGTTGGTTTGGTGATGTGGTGGATATGGAAAAGATCATAGACCTTTCTTCTTTGAGGGAAACGACTTTTAGCCTAAAATAACCCACCTGTTAAGTGAGACAATCCATTTTTCCAAATTTTTTAGCTTATCATGTACTTATTCTTTCTTGGTACCTTGCTAGCTTAACGTTGTCTGATAAAATACCTTGATGTTGGCCCTGGTCTATCCTTGAACATATGAACCTTGATTGAGGATCAAGGCCTATGTTAAGAATGGCTGCAGTTAGTGGCCCTGCTTTGAGGCATAGATATTGTGTACTTCACCTGAGGCTAAAAGCCTAAGTTGAGGGTGGCCTTATTTTGGTAAAAGAAAATTGATAAGGTGGTTAGTTAGGAAATCAAAAAAGAAATGGAAAAGCATGAACCGAGTGAAGAAAAAGAAGAAAAGTTCCTTTAATTGACAAAAAGAGTAGCAAAAATGAGTTTGAAATCAAGGAACAGCTGAAAAAGAGAAAGCAAGCACTCGAGAAAAGTTCAAAGTAAGAGAACAAGGGGGGATTGATGAAAAGTGAATTGGATTATGAAAGCAAAAATTGTTTGTAAACATAATTCAAGGATAGCTTTTAGTCACTACTTGCCCAAAATGCAGCACCAAAGTACCTTGAGCCTATGTTACAAGCCTATAAGTCCTAAAGCGATCCACCTCTACTCTATCACCAAGACAGAAGATGAGTAGAGAGGCGAGCCTATGGTGTTAGTTAGCATGAATTTCAATTGTAAGAGTGAGAATGTTTCAGCAGTCCCTGAATTCTAAATGTTTTTGAGTGAGTATAAGGGACTTCTTTCCAATGAGAGAATTTGCACTTCTTGAGTATCATATGACTATACCAATGATTGTGGACGGTTGATGTTCTTTAGCTTGTCAAAATTGGATTGTCAGGTCTCTGATGATGTTCTTGTTTGCTCAATAACTTGACAACCCTATTTTGAAAGTAGTAGTTGGGTACCTAAATTGGATGAGCTGTTGTATATTCCATTGATATAACTACTATGTATTTTTCTTTGTCTGCATAGATTTAGTCATCGCTTAAGGACAAGCACCAATTCTAAGTTGCAGGTGTTGATATGTTGTCAAATTACAGCACATTTGATGCCTGAAACAAGGGATTTTGTGAGTTCTTAAAGCGACCTTTTTAGTATTTTGATGTGTTTTTGTGTTAATTTTGCAGAAAAGTTACGTTAGCATGATTTTGAAGAAAAGTTGTAGACTTTGCTAAAGCATAGGCCATACGAGCACTCCTACGAGTCATAACTTACACTACAAATATTAGGTTGTGTCGTAGAAGGAAATAGAGAAAAAAAATCAGAAATCTGCCAAGTGAAGTTCACTCCTACAAGGACATCTTACGAGTCATAATACACACTACGACTCGTATAGGTGGACTCATAGGAAGAATCAAAGGGCTAAAATGTTGGACCAAAAACTTAAGACCAAGACTACGAGACCAACATACTAATTGTATCTCACGGATTCACTTGTACCTATGGATCATACCAGTTTAGTCCAAGAAGCTAAGAACCCAATATGAGACCCCGACTTTGACACGTAGGACAACCTACGAGTCGTAACTACGACATTTATTAGATACTAGCTATCTTTTCTACATAATTCCAAGGGTTATTTTGTAAATACCATAATTAATTTAGGTTAGCTTTTTGAGAGAGAGTTTGAACAGTAGACAATTCTCCATTATATTTCGAAGCTTTTCTTAGGTTTTTAGAGTAGATTATTGTTCTCTTTTGGGAAACCGATTTTGGGGATTGCAAATCTTGCTTTGTACTTATTGTTGATCAGTCAAACATGTAGGTTTGCAACTTGTGGTGCCTATATCCTTCATTGTTATTCGTGAAACTCTCAACTATATCTATTATGTGCATTTTTGTGTGTTTTATCTTAGCCATGAGTAGCTAAGCACCCACAACATAGGGTTGTGGGAACCATAAGTAGTTGACTTGAGATGACCTAGGTTTTGTGCATGTCTATGATTGGGGTTTTGCATGTATTGTTTATTTTCCTTCATGACTAATATTGTTTGGGAGTGACCAACACCAAACCCCGTCTACTATCACGATCCCGACCAAGGTTGTGATGAATAGGAAAAGGGAAGTAGATGATAGGATCCGGTTGATGTGTTCCCATCTAATCGACCAAACCTAACCAAAGGGATGTTGACAGGGAAAATAGGTAACAATTAGTTGGCACGTCATGGTAGCCGACCAAGCGCCATGGTAAAATTCGACCTTCAACTTCACAAGAGGGTTAAAAAAACCTAAGTTACCATCCTGCATGCGATTCACTGATCATAGTTATGTTATATAGGGTAATTGAGTCAACAAATCATGGGGAACACAATTCCCAAGTTGTCCCTAAAATTGAGTGTTTTCCCAAATTTTAATTAGTATTTATTTTATGTTGATTTTTAATCAGAAACCCCCCCCCCCCCCCCCCCATTTAGAGATTGTAGTTATAGATACTACGAATGATTAGTAGTGAAATCTTATAGTGAAGCCCTATATTCCCTGTAGATACGACCCTAACCTCGGTTAGGTTAATTATTGATAGCGATTTCTTTCTTATTAGAGCGTGACCATCATCAAGGGTCAAGTTTCAAACCATAATGAACCCATCCTTGAGTGGGAAAGTCAAGATGTGGTGGTCAAGGGTAGATTTGTTTCATGCATTAAAGCTCATATGTTTATCTCTAGGGGGTGTTTGCATCATCTTATGAAGGTTAAAAATGTGGAGTCCAAAGTCCTTTCCGTAGAGTCGGTTCCAGTTGTAAATGAGTTTCTTGATGTTTTCCCAAATGACCTTCCCGGTGTTCCTCCCGAAAGGGAATTAGATTTTGGCATAGACCTCCTCCCTGATACTCAACCTATTTCCATTCCACTTTACTGTATGGCCCCGGCAGAGTTGAAGGAGTTAAAAGAACAATTGAATGATTTGTTGGAAAAGGGATTTATTAGACCTAGTCAATCACCTTGGGGTGCTTCGGTGGTGTTTGTGAAGAAGAAGGATGGGTCCCTCATAATGTGTATTGACTACCGACAACTCAATAGGGTCACCATCAAGAATAGGTATCCTCTATTGAGGATTGATGACTTGTTTGACCAATTGCAAGGGGCTAGCTTCTTCTGTAAGATTGATCTTTGGTTCGGGTATCATCAAGTGAGGGTGAGGGAGTGTGATATACCTAAGACGGCCTTTTGGATTAGATATGGGCATTATAAGTTTATTGTGATGTAGTTTGGGTTAACCAATGCACCATCCTTCTTCATTGACCTAATGAATAGGGTCTTCAAACTTTACCTTGATTCCTTTGTTGTGGTCTTCATTGATAATATTTTGATCTATTCATATAGTAGGGAATATATCGTCATTTCAGAGTTGTGTAGCAAAGATTGAGAGAGGAGAAATTGTATGCCAAATATGACAAGTGTGAATTTTGGTTGAAGGAGGTTGCGTTTTTGGGTCATGTAGTGTCGGGGAATGGTATAAAGTGGATCCTAAGAAAATGATGTAATTATGAATTGGCCTAGACCATTGACCCCATCGGATTTTAGGAGCTTCATGGGCCTAGCAGGTTATTATAGAAGGCTTGTGAATGGGTTCTCCTCCATTGCTTCCCCTATGATAAAATTGACTCAAAAGAAGGTTAAGTTTGTGTGGACTGATGACTGTGAGAGGAGCTTCCAAAAATTGAAAAACAAGCTTGTTTCCGCTCTTTTATTGTCATTGCCAGATGGGCTTGAGGGATTTGTGGTGTATTGTGATACTTCCTAGGTTGGTTTGGGTGGTGTGTTGATGCAAAATTGTAAGTTCATATTTTATGCTTCTAGACAACTCAAGGTACATGAAAGGAACAACCCTACCCATGATATAGAGTTAGCTGCCATTGTGTTTGCATTAAAAATTTGGCGCCACTACTTGTATGGGGTACATGTTGATGTGTTCACAAATCACAAGAGCCTCCAATATGTATTCACTTAAAAAGACCTCAACTTGAGACAAAGGAGATGGTTAGAACTTCTCAAAGACTATGACATGAGTGTGCACTATCATCAGAGTAAGGCAAATGTTGTGGCGGATGCTTTGAGTAGGGTGCCTATGGGTATCCTAACCCATATTGATGGTGGTAGTAAGGAGATAGTTAGGGAGGTACATCAAATGGCTAGATTAGGTGTAAGGTTGGAAGAGGTTGGTGATGATGGTGTTGTAATTATTGATGGGTCTAGGTCTTCTTTGGTTGATGAGGTCATAACAAAGTAAGATGTTGACTCCTCCTAGCTTGAATTGAAGGCCTTGGTGAAAGAGACAAAAGTAGAGGTTTTCTCCCAAGAGGGAGATGGTGCCCTTAGGTACTAAGTAGGTTGTATGTGCCTTATGTTGATGGTTTGAGGGAGAAAGTTCTTGATGAGGCCCACAATTCTCCTTATTCTATCCACCTTGGTTACACCAAAATGTATAGAGACTTGAGGGATGTGTATTAGTGGGGAGGCATGAAGGGGGACATTGCCAAGTTTGTTTCCAGTTGCCATAGTCATCAAAAAGTCAAAACTGAGCATCAAAGGTCGGGTGGCCTAACCCATGACATAGAGATTCCCATTTGGAAGTGAGAGGTGATTAATATGTATTTTGTAGTTGGGTTTCCCAATACTAGAAATGGTTTTGATTCCATTTGGTTGGTAGTTGGTAGGATGACAAAATTGATTCACTTTCTACCAGTTAAGACCACATATAGGGCTGAAGAGTATGCAAGGTTGTACATCTATGAGTTAGTGAGGTTACATGGGGCTCTTTTGTCCATCATAATGGATCGTGGTTCACAATTCACTTCACACTTTTGGAGGTCTTTTCAAAGGTTCCTTGGAACAAAAGTTCACCTTAGTACGATGTTTCACCCCCAAATAGATTGCCAAGCATAAAGAACCATTCCATCACTTGAGGATGTGCTAAGGGTTTGTGTATTGGATTTGAGGGGTAGTTGGATGACCATCTTCCTTCGGTTGAGTTTGCCTACAACAAAAGCTACCACTCTAGCATTGGTATGGCTCCTTTTGAGACTCTTTATGGGAGATTTTGTAGATCATTAGTTAGTTGGTTTAAGGTTGGAGAGGTTGCTTTATTGGGACCAGATCTGGTTATGAAAGCTCTTGAGAAGGTTAGCATGACTAGGAAAAGGTTGAAGATGGCCCAAAGTCGTCAAAAATCTTATGCCGATGTGAGAAGAAGAGACCTTGAATTCAAAGTGGGTGATTGGATTTATTTGATAGTTTCTCCAATGAAAGGTGTGGTCCATTTTGGTAAAAAGGGGAAGTTGTGTCCAAGATATATTTGTCCTTATGAGGTCTTGAGGAGTGTTGGCAAGGTAATTTATGAGTTGAAGTTTCCTAGTGAAATGAATTTGGTTCATTCGGTGTTTCATATCTCTATATTGAGAAAATGTGTCAGTGATCCTAATGCTATTATGCCTCTTGATGTTGTGGGCGTTGTTGAGGATAACTTGACTTATGAGGAGACGTTGGTTCAGATTTTGGATAGGCAAGTGACGAGATTGAGGAACAAGGAGGTGGCATCTGTTAAGGTCATATGGAGGAACCAACAAATTAAAACTACTACTTAGGAGGCCGAAGCGGATATGCAAGAGCGATATCCTTATCTTTTCCACTCCACTCAAGCCTAAGGTACCAATTCTAAGTCCCCTATGTGAATTCAGGTATGATCTTTTAGCCCCTATGTCATTCATATTCATTCATGCTTATGTTGACATATTTATATGATTTTACACTTATGTTGAGGTTTGGAAAATGGTGTTTAAATGTAATGTTGCATTCTTTTTGTGGATAATTTATTCTTGATTACATTTTTTTTGTACATGTCTGTTACATTCGACGACAAATGTTCTAGAGGGGGGATATTGAAATGACCCCAAAATGTGCTCGAAATATGCCTCAGAATGCCCATAATTTTAAATTCTATATATCTCAAAATCAATGTGCAATATCAAAAATCTGATTTCATATTCTTGCTCAGGGGGTCAAAATTATGGGGGAAGGGTCTAACTCTAATTTTAGAGCAATCAAATCACAATTTCAAATTTCCAAAAATTTAATTTCCAGAGATAATCCGTGACAGCATCACGACGCGCAACTGTCATGAACATGTGTTAATTTGGCCTCTGTGACAGGTCCGCATCGTGGACCTGAGTATTTTATTGCCAATGATTTCTATCTCGATCCAAGGCTTTTATGTCTTGGGCCTAAGTGTTCCCAACAGTGTTTTTACCTATACGTAGCCTTATTTCACCCTCATATCACCCTAAACATTCCCTAATACTCACTCAAATACTTAGCCATATTTTCACTCCAAATTCAGGTCCCAAAGCCTCATCCTAAGCTAAGGTTTTCCTTACAGGTTGTTCTTCAAGCTTCAAGTCTCCATCTTCAATATTCACCAAGTTCATCTCCAAAGCTGAGGTATGTGGGTTTCTTTCATGGGTTCCTTCCATCCATGATATCAAAGCTTCCTTTTACACAAATTGCATGGTTTAAAGTTGATTGACCAATGGGTCATGATTACTATGAAATTCACTGCAAACTATGTTAATGCTATATTAAGTTGTGACTGATTTACTATGTTTTGAGCTAAAAATCTTGGACATATTGCAGGATTTGAGAAGGGGTTTTATGTATATTACTTGAGGGTATTGCAAGGTGTTGATTGATGGTTTTACAATGGATTTTCTTGTGTGATTTCATCTCTATATTTCATGGTTTCACACTACATTACACACCCTCTAAGTGTTTGATAAAATGTCCTGATGTGGTTTCTTGAGGAATTGAAGGTCCAAAGAATGAGATATGATATGATTTACTATATGATGATGTAATGAGCTTATGTATATGATATATTCTATATAAAGTTTTGCATTATACCATACCCGATCCGGGTAAACTAGTTGAGGGGTGAATATCTCAACTGCTAGGGTGATGAGTGCTATCATCACAAACCTTGATGATGGGTTTGTACCTCACACACTAGGGGTGATGGGTGCTATAATCACTAACCTTGATGAGGGGTTTGTACCTCACACTAGGGTGATGGGTGCTATCATCACTAACCTACCAAGGGGTTTGTACTTTGAAAATCTAGCTTGGTCTCTTCTACACATATGATATCCTATATGAGCATGATTTACTTAAACAAGTTTTACTTAAGCGTTGATCATACATGTCATATTGTTATGTTATGCCTATTGCCTGTTGTTATGCATTTTGATTATGATGCCTAACTCTTGTTGCATTGCATCCTACATACTTAGTATATTCAAGCGTACTAACGCATACTCTATGCCAACATGATGTCACCATGTAAGAAACGGTGCTCAAGTTGATCATCCTCCTCCTCCACGTAGCTAGTTTGATGCAACTCAAGCTAGTTAGTGAGTCCTCCACTTCGGGGACCTTGTTCTATGTTGCTCCTACTATGTATTGAGGCATTCTTCTTTATTGTCTATTTTGACTATAAAGGTGAGTCAAGTTACTTTGTCTTGGCCCTCGTTCTTATCTATGTATTAGAGGTGTTGGTTGGATATGTTATGTATCTATGTAAGAGCCTTGACTCTATCATTCTTGATGTCTATGGTATGAAGGTTCTTTCCCTGTTCCCTATTTGTCCTGCTTTATTTTCTCTTGATGTTTGATCTATTGCTTTCGTGACCAACGACGTGTAATTATGTTCTAAGAGGCTTGCTTGGTGTCCCTTTGGGCTCCCCTTTCGCCGTGTCAAGCCTAAACCCTAGGTTTGGATCGTGACATTGTCATTATTATTAAATTCAATAAATGTATGGGTTATACTTATATGATGATTTTAAGTTGATTTAAACTATAATATGATAAATTACATTGGGTTTACGTAATCATGAATGTGCATGTCCCTTTTCAAGTCTTGTTTATGCATGGGTGGTTATATTATGATTTTAAATGTGAATTTAATTATGATTTCATTCGAATTTTATATTATATTGTTGATTTTGATTGAATCTTAATAACCCATATTTTTTCTCACATCTTCATGGTGTTTGCATTCATGACATTGGATTATTATGGAAATTATAAGGTGAGTTATGCCCAATTATGTTCTATGATATGATTTTGATAAGATATTGGTTATGACAAGAATGTGATCACATCCATGTCTATGATTATGACTTTGAGCATTTTGGGTTCTTGCACCATCTTATATATATGAATGTGCTATTCCTACGCTTGAGTAAGCATGAGTATTATGACTATGAACTATGATTTTTGCATTTGAGCCTAAATATGAATTATTATAAATGGTGTTTGGCCTTTAAGCTTAAGAGTGTATTGAAATGGTTTGGAACTATTGTCTCTTTTGAAAGAGTGTATACATATATATATATATATATATATATATATATATATGCATTCTTGTAGGATAATGACGTAGCACCGATGGGTTGGGGGTGTTAGGGGTATCTCAAGGGCCCTCTTCCTTTCCTTGAACTATGTACCTAGCATAGGGTCCTTTCCGAAATGGGGTTTCCCATAAGGAAAGATACCTCTGAAATGGTGTTTCCCATAAGGAAAAGAAATTATATGATATGACATGATATGATATATGTGAAAATCCTATCTAAAATGAGGTTGCCCATAAGAAAGTTTCGTCACACGAAATCGGGTTGCCCATAAGGTGAAGTATGGTTTACCTTTGGCAAGTAGACCACCTCTTTACCAATGAGGGGATTTCATCGGGATTCCAAGTAAAAGCTCTTGCTCGGTCGGTCTTATGTCAGTTGAGGCGATATCCCCACTATATATATATGTGCATCATTTGCACTTCATGTATCTTAAATTTTATAGCATCATGTTATATTATATTCTTTGATATATATATATATATCTTTATATATTATGTGCCCAAGCCATCTAATATTGTATGCAGGTTATGGTAAGTTACATGCATTGCATCACACATATTTAGTACATTCAAATATACTAACACATATTTTTTCCTACTTGATCTCACCATGTAGGTACCGAGGACTTTGATCATCTACCGTATAACATTTAGCTCGAATCTCAATCTTACTTGTAGTGGTGAGTCCCATCTTCCAAGGACAACCCACCATCCATCTACCTATGTTGAATTTTTATCTCTTTATTTACTTTTGACGGTGAGCCCTCGGTATGTTTTGGTCCCTCATATATCTTATGTTAGAGGCATTGTTGGACACCTTGTAAAAGTCTCTTACGTTATATGCTAAGTGTTACGGTTGGGATTTATGTCATGGTTTGGTTATCTATGGAATATGATTATGAGTTTGGCTATGAGTTCTAGGACTTGATTTATGATATGATGTAAAAGATCCTAAGTCACGAATTGTCCCTATAGTGTGAGTCATACTTACCCGCCTCTTAGTATTTATGTGTTATGTGTTACGTAATTCATGTTAACCCCTTTCCCTATGATATCCCCATAGCATGAGTCCTATTTTCCCATCCCTTAGAATAATGTGTTCACTTTGAATACATTTTCGAACCTATGATGTGAATTTCGGTACTTTGAGGCTTGTTTGGAGGCCTCGGGTTTCTAGTTGCCATGTCACTCCTAAACCCTAGGTTCGGGTCGTGACAACTCAATAGATTTTAAGAGGGGTATTTCTATCTTTTCTTACCCTCTTTAATTAAAACCTATGATATTTTGGACTTGTTTTGGTCCCTTATCAATATCCTAGGTGTATTATCCCTCATATACACATAGAAAATTAGAGAGCTTCGAAGGAGGGAGAAAAGTCAAGGTTTTGAGTCCAAGCTTGAGTATCATTGAGCAGTTTATCGTTCTTCCTAATTCCAGGTAGGTAAGGTTTTCTAAAGAGTAGGAATGAGTCCTTAGATATGCCCTTTCATGTACTTGGGTCGAACTCATGCGTAATAATTGAGTATTGACAAATCCTATAATCCTAATCTTGAGTTACTTATATTTATTTTGGGTTTCTATGCATAACTCTGAATGGCTTAATGAGTTACATGTTGGTCATATGGAATTGGAGTATAAAACATGCATTCATTTCTATGAACCTTGATTTGCATCATCTCATATAATCTTTGTTGCATTGATCGATTGAGACCATGACTATGATTGAGTAAATTGAGTGTGACTGAGCATTAGAAGCATATTATCTTTCTGAATTCGTACATAATGAGCATCCTAATTATTTTATGTGGTGAGAACGATTGAGTGGAGTCTAAATGATCATTTCATGTTGAGTTTGAGACATGATTTTTTGCATGATTTCTTACTTTGATTGGTTGAGCTGTTGAGTGATTAAGTTGAAATAATCTAAAGTGATGATTTTGAGTTGATAGGAATGAGCATGTTTTAGCGTTGGAAAGAGTATTGAGAATCGATATGGGAGCGAGTAAGTAACCATTCTATCCCTTAAACTACGTTGCTAGCGTAGGATAGTCGTGCAGTTAACTTTGGCGATGCATGTCCCAAAAGATGGACATTTACTTCAATCCAAGAGAGAGTTGATCATCCTTTACCTTGGCAAGTTTAGGATGGGCGTGACAACGTTGCTGCCCTCGCTATACATCAGCAAACAAAAGGTGGTGGGAGTTATGTTGACTAAGAGATATTCTAGTGAATATTACTCTCTGTTTAATAGATGAATACTTCTATAAAGTAAGAAAATTATTTATGGTAAGCGGTATGGGTTGAATAGAAATTGGGTTGGGTTATAACCTGCCCAAATTTGCATTGAACTCAAACGGCTTGGGCTTAATGGCGAAAATTCGAGTTGGGTCATGACCCGCTTAATCTCAATAATTCTAAAATATTGTTATTTATTTTTTGTAATCACAATTTGTCCATCATCTCAAAAAACTAAAAATGATAGTTATAAATTGATAGATAAATGATAGAAAATATAAAATAGATAGAAAACATACATTTTAACAATGCAAGTAAAGAGGTGTAGAATGGGTTGAGATTGCAGATTAAATTGAGTTCAATTAAAGATTCTTTTGATATGGATTAAGACTTGAATTGGTTGAGATTGAACCAAACTAAAATTAGGGCAATTTACACAAATTCTATACTTTTATGTGGATTTCACATTTATGTGTTCTCTCAAAACTCAAGCATATACAGTTTAGTTCATCTTACTAATTCGACAAAAATACAGAAACAAAAAAATAATAATTCCGCAACTATAAATAATTAACATAATAGCAATATATTGTTATGAGGATTCTTTATCTCTGGTGAATTTTTCTGACAACCAAAAAATTAAATTTTCATTGAAAATATTTGATTTACCACGAAATTGTCTAAACATGTGACATTAACTTAATATTCTCTGCTGGCTTCAAAAATGAAATACATATAGAAATTGTTGTTGATTTTGATAGAACATTATTGGATGAATGAGAACTCCAAAATACTATCATAACTATTTAATGGACTATAATAGTGATTTGTAGGATTACTTCATGATCTTTTCTTGACTAAGGATTCCAATCAGCATAGCGTTTGTAGGGATTTTTGAAATACCACATTAAAATCTCTTACAATATATGAAGACAATCACTTAGTTTTCTTCAATGAACATGTAGATTGTTTTTCTAGTCTTAGAACGTTCAGATAATAACTATAAGAAATAATTATTGAAAGAGGTTTTATGAATAGAGAAGGAGATGAGACTTTGGTTTGCTTCTTGAACTGATTTTTATTTCCTTATTATACAGAGTTCAAAAATTACTTTTCATATGATTTTTGTCTATAATTACGTTAGATTGGTATTTATGTTCTTAAAAGCAATAACCAACATATTTAATAACACTTCTTCTATTTGGTCTTGATTCAACATATATGTATAATTAATTTAGAGAGTATTCATTTGCTTGAAACGGTAGATTATTTAAATTCAAGTGCATTCAAATACTTTCAATTCTTGTTATGCATAGTATTTTATAATGGGAGGCAATAAAAGGACTCATTGGGTTTGTTATATTATTTTTATTTCTTGTGAATTACTTTTATATTTTTTTGTACATTGCTGATAAAAAATTTACTTAAGATTAATATAGATAATTTCTTTATCAATTATTCAACAAAACCTTTACAAACTAACGAAAAAGTAGAAAAGTGATTTTTTTTTAAAAAAAAAAAAAAAAGCATACAAGGGCTTCTTGCATAAAATACAAACTGATAATTAAATGATATCAAATAGATACAAGTTGTAATTCTTTGTAATAACTACAACTAAATGAAAGTTATTCCAAGAGAGTAAGTATGTTATACTAATTAATGACTTTGTAATAAATGATTGATAGGCCAAGAACGCGTGGTAATGCCTTTTTGGTTTAGTTTATTCTTAAGAAATTTAGATAGTTTTTAGTTTTGTTTATTCGTAAAGTAATTTAAATTTATTATTCAGTACGTTAATTAAATTAGATATGAGATTTAATTAGGGATAAAATGGTAATACAACTTTGCATTTTGGACCTTCTCACTTCTAACAATATATATGATATGATGATGATATGGTGATGTGATGATGTGATGATATGATGATCTATGATGATTATATGATATAGATATTTGAAGCGACCAAGGGCAATTTTTTCATCTTATAAATTTTTAAGCTTAGTTCAAAGTCTACATCATGCATCAAGAGTATTGAACTTTGAGAAAAAAGATCAATCAAATTTATGCAATCCCCAATCTATCCACCACTAATAAGTCAATAGGCCGAAAATAATTTTTCATACGTATTTATTAAGTATTGAAGACCATAGCAAATTACTAGCTTTATCACCAATGGAAAAGGAGGTTACGAAGTGGGAATCCAGTCCTCACCACCAAAATAAAAATTACTAGTGAACTAGGCAATTAAAATTCTCCTCGTAATCGCTCTATTTCTTTTCATTTTGATTTAGATCTTTTAAATTTTAGATTTGAGTTTTTGAGTTTGTTGGTTAATGGAATTGAGTATTGTTTCAATTTATCCTAAACATCTCACAGGGTCCAAACTTAAAATTAAAGTGGTACAGAGTAAATTTGAGCAAATGTGCAAGGAAGAAGGTGTCGTTCAATTTTTATATAGAATGCTTTGAAACCTTACCGAATAGTCATCACCTCTAACATTATCAATCAGAACAGATGCCAAACTGCACCAAATCTTGTAGACTTCTGACTTATGGATTTACTCTCTAAATCTGTACAGTATACCCTGTTTCTTTTTCTTAACCCAACTTCCTTCTTTTCGAAACAAAACCTCTTCTCCACTCTATTCTGTGACCTTATTTTGCCACAGATTACTGTCATTATCAGTGTTTGTTTCTTGATGAGTTTAACACCAAAAAAAGGAGGTCAAATTTGGACGGGACAAATGGGACAAATGGGTCAAAACAACAAATAAATCAACACCCAATCCAATTGAATTTTGCTTGAGTCAAAACAGATTGAGTAATAGATTAAAAAAAGGGTCAAAGACCAAACAATACTCAACTTTTATTAAGTTTTACTTATTTTATTTTTTCTTTAACAGTATTTTATTTTAATATCTCATAAATTATATTTTTCTTGATTATGGTTATATATAGCATATCAAATTTAAAAAATTAAAACATTTTGATAGGATTTCTTTCAAGATAATTTCAATTGCATATGAAGTCATTTTAATGAGTTGAAATGGATTGAGTTAATAAATTAACAGGTTATTAACCTTATAACCTAGCCAAACTTAAACTGAATTAATAAATGGATAGCTTATTAACCTGTCCAAATTTAAACATGAGGTGAAATAATATTCCTAGCCGCAAAGGGATATTATAGTGTGATCCCTTGGTGGAACGAACTATCTGAATGTGGAAAAGGTGGACTCTCCATAAAACCAAAGATGGGCGATGCATTGCTTCTCTTGAGTATAAAGCCTGATGCAACTCTAGATCCATCAAGCTTGCATGGTGAGCAATTTGCATTGCATTACTCCACCAAGTTTTGGATGTTCATATTTGACCTGTTGGCAATTCAAGCAACTAGTCAAAGGCTTCTAAATATCAACCTTCGTACCATTCCTCCAATACAAACCATGCAAGTCTTGATACATTTTCGAAGCACCTGGATGGATAGAGCATCGCAAGCTATCAACCTCTTCATGTACTAGCCTCTTTACCTCACCCACAATGGGTATACACAATTTGTCATGTCGGCGCAAAATGCCCTCGCCATCAATTTAGAATGATTTCACACCTGCACTTGGCACTTGATCTCATAATCTAGCAGGTTGGGGATCATCATATTGGCAAGCCTTGTGATGTTGCTCAACCTAGCTACTCAAAGGAAGCAGAGGCGATCGTTATCAACATAATAACACAATTGAGAGGTTAGAGTCGAATCCCACAGGAAATTGTAGTTAAAGATAGAAGTGGTTTGTTGAACGAAGTAATTGTAGGATCTGGGGGGAGGGGTTGCAATAATTGGAAGCAAGAGTCCAACTATACTATATCTAATTAACGATTTAATTAGCAAAATAAGGAAAGATATTGGGGATGTGCAAATATGATAATCTATCTACCTGCTACGTCTAAATATTTGACTAAACGAGTTGATAATAAGTTTATAGGCTAGGTTGCTTGTAACTCATGTTTAGATATAATATATGAGTGTTTCATATGATTCAACTATGATATCATATGCGGACCACAGAGGACAGCCTTGACCTAAGAAGTCTTAGCAAAACCCATAATACCTTGGCAATTGAATCCATGATTATGGACTTCAACTGAAACCCAAAGAGGTTTCCATTCATTACATCTATTCCACACTCTAATCATTCTGGCTAAGGCAACAATCAGAGATCTAAGGTAATCCCAATTTTGCAACCTTGAAATTACAGATCAGACATAGAAACAGATATAAATTAACTCAAATCAACTGAAAATAAGTCAAAATATCAAAAACCCAATAAAAAATCAAGAACCCATATCAATAGCACACCCCCAACATGGGGGGCATAGACACATGTGCTAGAAGTTAAAGATTTGATAAAAAACATAGTAGTTGTAGTCATGGGTAACAAGATTGAATAGAATATAGTTGATTACCACTAGCCAATCTACTACAGTTTTGCTTCTTAAAAGCATGAAAACCTTATTAACCCCTGCACTCTAAAGAAGGAAAGTTCTATATACTGCTACTTTTTTTTTGTAAAACTAAGAAGAATGATACATAGAATGTCCTTTCTAATTTTCTTAAATAGTACGTGTAAACACATGTGAGTTTGTGCTACGAATTTCCATTTGACGATCAATGCCGACCATCACCGAGTACATGTGTGATGAATTTCCATTCGGCGATCTATGCTGACCATCACCCAGCACTTCGACGACAAGCTGAATGTGCACTTGACCATTTTCCATCCTCTTAAGGCTTGTTACTTTACAACAGTGGGCGGTGATCCTTCACTCCGCCGATGTGGTTAGATGAAGTGTCAAAGTTCCTATCTCATTGCCTTTCTGTCATGGTTTTGGATATCTAGGTACTACAACTTTAGGTGGTCTTTATATTTAGCAATGTCAATTCTGAACGCTTTCCTGACTTGGGCTTGAACCTTGGATGTTGCAATGCTAGATGATCTTTTAGAATGTTTTGTGGATAGCCAAATATTTAGGCAATACCACTTCTCTCCATCGTTTTTGCACTTTTGCTCCCTTTCGATGATTTGTCAAGTATTTTTTATTTTTGCACAATTGATTAAATTTCCTGACAAAAGACACAAATATTCACTAGAGATTGGAAATAATTGCACACTAACGATAACACTTCTTTGCAAACTAGGCCCAGAATTAGTTCAAAATGTGAACTTATCAACACCCCCAACTTAAGCTTTTGCTTGCTCTCAAGAAAATCAAATATCAATCAATCCAATTTCAGCTTGTAAACTATTATGACCCAAGCCTAGGTCCTAGACATGACACGATGAATGAAAATCCGAAGGGTCACAAATAAGGCTCCTATCATATCAATCACACATTCTTGGTCACGGAAGTAAAGTAAACAATAACAAGAAATATGTAAAATGGGAATTGGGACTAAGGGAAGTCTTGAATATAAACAAAGCATAAGAGTGAAGCTCACAACACAATAACATTATAATATCCAACTTACACCTCTAAACTTGGAATGGAGCGTAGGCCAAGACACTTTTCGAGCTCACCCTCATAATGTCGAATGCTAACCATAAGAAGCCTTTGAAATAACAAAAAAAAGTAGATAGTGTCCTCGAACTTGAGGACTCACTAAAGCTTGTCTTTGAAGTATTTCACAAACCACGTGGAGGATGATCAAGAGGAGCTTCGGTCCCTACATGGTGATATCTTCTAGGCATTAAATATGTATTAGCATGTTTGAATGTACTAAGTATGCAGGCTGCAGTTCAACAAGACATAAGCCAATGTAGTCAAAATGCAGAATCATAGTCAATAGATAGCATAGTCTCAATATGGCATGCATGATCAATGATTGAAGCAAAACATGCATGTAAATCATTCATCTTGCAGAGGATATAACAATGTGTGGGAAGAGACCTCAACAGATAAAGAATAAGACCAAGTGAGCTACAACTTGGAATACCAATGACTAAATTGTTAGAAGAGACCTCAACAGATAAAGAATAAGACCAGGTGAGCTACAACTTGGAATACCAATGACTATCCCTTATCGGGAAAGAGGTGGTCTACTTGCCAATGTAAACCATACTTAACCTTACGGGAGCCCGTACCTTTTCGTGAAAGTAACCCCCCTTACGGGAACCCATCTTATTTCGGGGTAGATATCATGATAAAGTGAACTAAATGGTTCCACTGATATAGTATGGTATAACATAATGCTATGTTGGCATGTAGTTTGAGATAAGGATTATGGACCCTTAAAGATAGTCCACACCGACATTCAATCTATCAGTGCTAAGTCTAATCCCACAGAATACTTGAAATAATCATATTTACAGTAACTTATAATGAACATAGAATCATAGCATGAGAAGCTCTTAAACATACTTGACCTCCAATGGAAATCCAAACTTGAAACATTAGAATAGATCATAATCATATATGAACCCTTGCTTTAACATTAATGGTTCACAAGAGCTAAAATCTTGAAAATATGGCTTAGCTTAATACTTGCATGATCATATATAATTTCACGAATTCATAACATATTTGATAGCTCATATTCATCATGAAGTCACTTGACTTGTAAAACATGTAAATAAGTTGAGAATTCTTGACATGACATTTCATCGAACACTTGGTAGGAACATATGAGAACATGTTCAAATCATCCAAAATACAAGAGTATAGATTATGAAATAGTGAAATAAATACATCTTAAATCATGTAAATCAGTCCGCCAACATCATGGTAAGCCCCATCATGGGTATCTTGTAAATCATATCAAAACTTCACAATAATTCATAGATCTCATAACTTGAAGCATGTATAGTCTCAATAGACAAAGATTTATTCATAGTATCAGCTCAAAATAGATATTCATGCATAATCAACAATATTTGACAAAACTCCAGCATATTTCATGCTCATCTTTCATTATAATTGATACCTATAAGTGATACAACTTGAAATCATGCAATTTTCATAAAATTGGAAAGTTGGGCTCCATGAGTGAAAGGACCCAATGGATGAAACCCACATACCTCAAACTTGGATTTTCTTGATGTAGACTTGAAAGATACTTGAAGCTTCAATGTAGTTCTAGAAATCTGGAATTAAGCTTGGGACACTTGAATTTAGATGAAATATTTGGTTAAGTCTTTGAGAGGGTTTTGAGAGTGTCTTGAGTGATAGAGAGTTGAAAATGGCTAAGTATAAGTGTTTTTATGCATAAGTGGGTATAGCGGCAAGACCCCAATGTCTTAGGCAGAAACAGAAAATTTAAGGAAGTGATAACACTGCTTCGCGATAGGTCCGCATCAGGGAGCAAATGCGAATGTCCACTATTTTGCGAGAAGTTAGCAAAAATCACTTTTCGCTACGCATCTTCTAAAATTAGGGTTATACCCATTCCCCACTAAATTTTTCCCCCTGATAAAGAATATGAACTCAAATTTTTGATAACACACACGGATTTTGAGATATACGGAAGTTACAATTATAGGCATTTCCGAAGCATATTTTCGGGGCGTTTCAATATCTCCCCGTTATGAATATTCATCTCTGAATGTCAAATAAGAGTACATAAGAGAAGTAATGACAAAGATTTCAGCCGAACATGAATGTAACAAATACATTTAAATATCATTTCAAAAATCTCAACATAAATGTCAAAATCACCATAAACTTATCAACATAAACATGAATGCGTGCAAAATGACATAAGGGCTGAAACTTAAGTCTTGAATCATATAGAGGACTTAAATTAGTATGTTCATCTTGAGTAGAGTGGAAAAAGATATGGATATCGCTTTCTCATGTCCGCCTTAGCTTCCCATGTGGCACTTTCAACTTGTTAGTTCCTCCAAAGGACCTTGACAGAAGCTACATCTTTGTTTGTCAACCTCTTCACTTGTATGTCTAAAATCACCACTGGGACCTCCTCATAAGTCAAATTTTCTTCTACAACACCCAAAACATCCAAGGGAACTATGGCACTTGGGTACCCTACACTTTCTTAGAATGGCACATGGAAGACCTGATGAACCATGTCCATCTCCATAGGCAACTCCAACTCATATGCAACCTTACTCGCTCTCCTTAAATCTTTATAAAGACTGATAAACCTTGGGATTAATTTTCCCTTCTTGCCAAACCGACCCACACCCTTCATGGGTGAGACTTTCAAATAAACATAATCACCAACCTTAAACTCAAGAACTCTTGACCTCACAACATAATAGAACTTTTGCCTACTTTAGGATGTTTTCAATCTATCCCTTATAGACCTCACCTTCTCCAAGGCTATTATGATCAAATACGGACCTAGCAAAGCCATTTCCCACACATCAAACCATCTAACCGGAGATCTACAATGCCTACCATAAAGAGCTTCAAAAGGAGCCATACCAATGCTTGAGTCATAGCTATTGTTCTAAGCAAACGCAATGAGTGGAAGATATTTATCCAAACTATCCTTAAACTCTAAAACATAAGCCCTAAGAATATCCTCAAGGGTTTGGATAGTCCTCTCAGTTTGACGATCTGTTTGAATGTGAAAGGCTATGCTTAGCTTAACCTTGGTACCAAGACCACTTTGGAAGGACCACCAAAAGTGTGAAGTGAATTGAACAACACGATCCGAAATGATAGACAAGCGTACCCCATGCAATCTAACCAACTTATGAAGGTATAATTTGGCATAATCTTTGACATTATAAGTAGTTTTGACCGGTAAGAAGTGAGCCGACTTTGTCATTCTATCCACAACAACCCAAATAGAGTTAAAATGTTTCCTAGTCTTAGGCAATTCAACCACAAAATCCATATTGATTTCCTCCCACTTCCAAGTAGGAATCTCTATATCATGGCTAGGTCACCCAACCTTGATGTTCGGCTTTCACTTGTTGGCATTGTGAGATACGAATATGAACTTTGCAATGTCTCTCTTCATACCACACCATACTCTTCCTCAAGTCTCTATACATCTTTGTAGAACCGGGGTAAATGGAATAGGATGAATTATGGGCCTCCTTCAAGATTCTTTCAAATCATCCACATTTAGCACACACAATCTACTTGGTATCTAAGAGCACCATCTCATCCTTGGGAGAAACCCTCCACTTGACCATCTCTCACCAAGGCCTTCAACTCCAGCAAGGAGTGGTCAAGATCTTGTTTTGACTTTACCTCCACAATCAAAGAAGATTTAGAACTATCAATAACCACTACACCACCATTATCAACTTCACCCAACCTAACCCCTAACCTAGCCAACTAGTGAACCTCTTTAGCCACCTCTTTTCCACCATCAGCAACATGAGCTAGACTGCCCATAGACACCCTACTTAAAGCATCGACCACAATATTAGCTTTGTCAGGGTGATAATGCGCACACATATCATAATCTTTAAGGAGCTCTAACCACCTTCTTTGTCTCAAGCTAAGATCTTTTTGGGTGAACACATATTGAATACTCTTGTGGTCGGTGAACACATTAACATGAACCCTATACAAGTAGTGATGCCAAATTTTCATAGCAAATCCTATGACCGCCAATACAAGATCATAGGTGGGATAATTCTTCTTATGCACCTTATGTTGTTTAGAGGCATATGTTATCACCTTAGCACTTTACATCGAAACACACCCCAGACCAATTCTTGAGGCATCACAATATACAATAAACCCTTCCAACCCTTCTGGTAGAGACAAGATAGGAGCGGAGATAAGCTTATCTTTCAAAGTTTGGATACTCTTTTTACAATCATCAGTCTACAAAAATTTCACTTTTTTGTGTCAATTTAGTCATGGGAGAAGTAATGAAAGAGAAGCCATTTACAAACCTCCGGTAGTAACCCGCCATACCCAAGAAACATCTAGCGTATGACAGAGTCAAAGGTCTAAGCCAATTTCTAATCATCTCCGTTTTCTTAGGATCCACCTTAATGTCATTACCCAACACCACATGCCCTAGAAAGGCAACCTTTTTCAACAAAACTCATATTTTTTCATATTTGGCATACAACCTCTCCTCCCTCAAGATTTGTAACACCACCCTCAAGTGGCCCACATGCTCCTCCTCACTATGGGAACAAATCAAGATATCATCAATAAAAACCACCACAAACAAGTCAAGGTAGGGATTTGAGACCCTATTAATAAGATCCATAAATATAGGTGGTGCATTAGTCAACCCAAAAGACATAACCACAAACTCAAAATGCCTATACCTAGTCCAGAAAGTCATCTTGGTAATGGCACACTCCCTCACTTTTACTTGATGATAGCTGAACAGAAGATAAATGTTAGAAAAGTGACTAGCCCCTTGAAGTTGATCAAAAAGGTCATCAATCCTTGGTAGATTATACTTGTGCTTTATGGTTACTTTATTAAATTGTCGGTAATCAATACACATTCTAAGAGAACTATCCTTTTTCTTCACAAATAACACTGGTGCACCCTAAGGTAACTTACCAGGCCTTATAATTCCTTTTCCAGCAAATCCCTCAATTGCTCTTTCATCTCCTTCAACTCCTCCGGGGCCATATAGTAAGGGGGAATAGAAATAGGTTGAGTATCAGGAAGGAGGTCTATACCAACATCTGTATCCCTTTCAGGAGGAACATCGGGAAGCTCATCATGAAAGACATTAAGAAACACATTAACCACCAGAATTGACTCAATACGAAGGACTTTGGACTCCACATCTGTAACCCTCACACGATGATAACGATAAAATTTAGAAATCAACTTTTGGTCCTTAAGACAAGAAATGAATCTACTCTTGACCACCACATCATGACGTTCCCACTCAAGGACAGGCTCATTGGAGAAGTGGAATTTAACCTTATGGGTTATACAATCAATAGAAGCATAATATGCATGCAACCAATCCATCCCAAGAATGACATCAAAATCCACCAAATCTAATTCAACAAAATAAGAAGGTAATATTTTATGCAAAATGAACATGGGGCAATTTCTATAGACTCTTTTGAAAATAATAGACTCACCCACAAGGTTAGACACTTCACAAGGTTCATACAATAATTTGGAACTAACATGAAACCTTTTAGGCACAAAAGGAGTAATAAAAGAAAGAGTGGCACCTGGGTTTATCACTTCATACACATCAAAATAAAAAACATTTAATATATCGGTGACGACATTAGGCATCTCATTCACCCCTTGTCTCTCTTGAAGACCATAGAATCTATTTTGCCTTGGTGCACCCCTTTGTTGGCTACTCTTCCCCTTTGACTTGCATTTGCACCTTGGCCTTGTAGACGACCATTTTCACCTTTGTTTTGCGTATGAGGTCAATCAATAACTTTGTGACCCATCTCAGCATAACCAAACTAAGCATTATAATTCCTCATACTAGGACCATTATCAGTATTTTCACACCATGGACATCTATACTTTACCATTCCTCTATCACTACCTTGAACTTTTTTTAGGCACCCTCTCATTGGAAAACCTCTTGCTGGAAGCATTGGAATACCCTTGGCCTTGTAACTTGTGCCTTGAGCAAACCATTCACCCTTAGAGCCTTGGAACCCACCTTTAAATTGAGCCCTCTTAGACTCACCAACCCTTCTGTTTCTAAGCTTTTCCCAATCTCATTACTTGGCATATGTCATGAGCTGAGACAAATCCATGTTCTCTACTACCATGGTTGTACGACACTCCTCATTAACCAAGTTGGATACACCTAACACAAAATCGTTTATACTTGACCTAGGCTCTGCAACCAATCATGGAACATACTTAGAGAGTTGGCTGAACTTGAGGGCATAGTCCCTCGAACTCATAGACCATTGCTTTATATTCACAAATTCCATAATCTTCGCCTCTCTTAGCTTAATAGGGAAGAACCGGTTGAGAAATGCTACTTTGAGATCCTTCCAAGGGATAGATAGCATCGTCATTCCCCTTTTCCATCTTCCATTGAGTGAGCCATATTTGAGCCACCCTTTTGAGTTGGTAGTCCATCAACTCTGCCTTTTCCTCTAAATTAATAACCATAATGGACAACACCTTATACACCTAATCAATGAATTCATAGAGATCCTCATCAACCCTGGACCCATAGAACTCCGGTGGATTCATCTTAGTGACATCCCTCATCCTAGAAGCTGAAATGGGAGTATGAGGGGATTGGGACCCTTAGTTGATTTGGTTGGTCACAGCATGAGACAATATTGCAATAACATCTTAGAATTCTTCTTGGCCTACCCCTACTTATTAACGAGCTTGAGGAGCGGGAGGACCCAGTTACTCCTTGGGTGTACGGGCTCTTTTTCCTCTTAGAATAGGCAAGATGTAGAATAGCAAAGAAATTCGTTAGGGATAAACCTTTCCTTAACATCTATAGAACGACACAGATCCGGAAGAAGGGAAACATTTCCTAAAACGTCTCAGACCCTCTTACTTATAGTTGTGGTGCACTTCACAACCATGAACAAGACTCTAATTGACACACAATATGTTGGATTCCTAGGACCATTAATAACCTAGTATTCTAATACCAAGTTTGTCAAGACCCAAGCCTATGGCCTAGACGTGACACGGCAAATGGGAACTCGAAGGGTCCCACACAAGCCTCTTAGCATATCAATCATAGATCCTTGGTCATGGAAGTAAAGTAAACAATAACAACATATACATAGAATGGGAAGTGGGACTAAAGGAAGTCTTGAATACAAACAAAGCATAAGAGTCAAGCTCACAACACAGTAACATCATATTATCCAACATACACCTCTAAACTTGGAATGCAGCAGGAGCCAAGATACTTTTTGGGCCCACTCTCCTAATGTCAAATGTTAAACATAAGAAGCCTTAGAAATAACAGAAGAAAAGTAGATAGTGTCCTTGAACTTGAGGACTCACCAAGCTTGTCTTTGAAGTATCTCACAAACCACGTGGAGGATAAACGAGAGGAGCTACGATCCCTACATGGTGATATCACATAGGCATAAAATAGGTGTTAGTATGTTTGAATGTACTAAGTATATAGGATGCAATGCAACAAGACATATGCCGATATAGTGAAAATGCATAATCGTAGTCAATAGATATCATAATCTTAATATGGCATGCATGATCAATACTTGAAGTAAAACATGGTTGTAAATCATTCATCTTGCATAGGACATAACACATATGTGGGAAGAGACCTCAACTGATAAAGAATAAGACTAAACAAGCTAAAACTTAGAATCCCAATGATTACCTTTCAGCGGTAAAGAGGTGGTCTACACGCTAAGGTAAACCATACTTCACCTTACGGGAGCCCATCCCATTTTGGAGAAGTAACCCCTCTTATAGGAAACCATCCCATTTTGGGGTGGATTTCATGATAAAGTGCACAAAATGGATCCACTTGTATAGAAACAATATAACATAATCCTATGTTGGCACATAGTTTGAGGAAAGGAGTATGGAGCCTTAAAGATAGTCCACACCAACATCCAATCAATCAGTGCTAAGTTTAATCTCACTGAATATTTGAAATAATAACATTTTTAGTAACTTGTAATGAACATAGAATCATAACATGAGTAGCTATTAAACATACTTGACCTCTAATAGAGGTTCTAACTTGAAACATGAGAATAGATCATAATCGTGTATAAACTCTTGTTTTAACATGAATGATTCACAAGAGAAAATCTTGAAATTAGCGCTTATTTTCATACTTGCATAATCATAGATAATTTCAGGTATTCATAACATACTTGATAGCCCATATTCATCGTGAAGTCACTTGACTTGTAAAATATGCAAATAACTTGAGAATTCTTGACTTGACATTTCATCGAACACTTGGTGGCCACATATGAGAACATGTTCAAATCATGCAAAATGCAAGGGAATAGATCATGAAATGGTTAAATCAATACATCTTAAATTCATGTAAATTAGTCCACCAACATCATGGTAAAACACCATCATGGGTCACTTGTAAATCATATCAAAACTTTACAATGGATCATAGATCTCATAGCTTGAAGCATGTATAGTCTCAGTAGACAAAGATTTATTCATAATGTAAGCTCAAAATAGATATTCATGAATAATTAACAACATTTCGACAAAACCCCAACATAGTTCATGCTCATGTTTCATAATAATCGATACCCATAGGTAATACAACTTGAAATTATGCAATTTTCATAAAATAGGAATGTTGGGCTCCATTCGTGAAAGGACCCAATGGGTAAAAGTCACATACCTCAAACTTGGGTTTTATTGATGTAGACTTGAAGAAGACTTGAAGCTTGAATGGAGTTCTTGAGATCTGAAATTAAGCTTGGGACACTTGAATTTGGATCTAATATTTGGTTAAGTCTTGGAGAGGCTCTCGAGAGTGTCTTGAGTGATATCAAGTTGAAAAATGGCAATGTATAGGTGTTTTTACACATAAATGGCCATTGGACCAAGAACCCAATGTCTTAGGCCAAAACAAGAAAATTAAGGAAGTGATAAAACTGCTTTGTGATAGGTCCGTATCGCAGAGCCAACACGAATGGCCAGTGTTTTGTGAAAAGTTGGCCAAAATTATTTTTTACTACGGGTCTTCTAAAATTAGGGTTATACACATTCCCACTCTTTTTTGCCTCCTGATCAATAATATGGAGTCGGATTTTTTATAACATGCAAAAATTTTGAGATATATAGAAATTGCGATTATGGGCATTTCCGAAGAACATTTTTGCAGCATTTTTGGGGTGTTTCATAAATAGGTCTACAGGAAGCAACACATATAAATCCACATTTTTCATTCCCTCTCAAACTTCTACGAACCACTTATGTTATTTCGAAACCTAAAGAAATGACTAAGGAGTAATCAAAAACATAGTTACGCTCACAATTACTCAAGTAGATGCTAATCACTGCCTAAAGGCATCACCATTTGCCATCACGCCAAAGAAGATACCGAACACAAAAGTTTATGACATTATTTTCAAAGGATCTCTTTAACTCTCTCTCTCCAAAATGAGAAATAACATGTTAGCATCAACCCATAGGCTTGCCCTTATTCTCAATCAAAGTTCACTCGACTTTCTTTTGAACTTAGATCCCAAAGAACTATCATAGGACTATAATGTAGGGTTAAGGTTAGGTAGGATAGCATATGGATAGTAGTGGCTCATCCCTCCTTAACTCTACACATTCTTTTCATGCTCAAGGGTCCTTTTCATCCTCTTCTTTTCTTCTCCTTTTGACATCTCTTTAGCTTTTGATCTTTCATCCTAAGTGTCTCCCCTTTTTGCGATACTTTTTCACAATTTTGGAGGGTCCTCTCTTTTCAAACAACTCTCTTTAGTACAACATTTTCAACATTTTCCTTGCTTTCATTAATTTCCAACACTCCTTACCTTTTTTTCTTATTTTTTTTGTCTTTCCTCACTCTTTCATAGGAGACACCTCCTTCTTTGTACTAACACCCTCAACTTTGGCCTTTGGCCATCATTTAGCTCATTTCATGCTCAAGGAGGCATTGGTGATGAACAAAAAGGAATTGTCTTTCAAAATATGAGTCAATGCTACTTGGTAACCAAAGAAAGGATCAATGCTCAAGGCGCTTCACTAGGGACTCAATTCATTGTCAATAGATGTCAATATGGTCAAATTGGACTCAATGGAACCAAGAAGTCCTAAGGTCCTTTCCTAGTACGGAATCAACCAAGTCACTACTAAAAAAAAAACTAGGCAAGTTCTATATATTACAAAATATTCCTTTTAATAAAATTCCTAATCTCACAATCGCAAAATAGATTCGTATTTAAACAATGGCATCACACTTGCAACTTTCGGTCGTCACAACTTTCGATCATTGCATATCCAAGATCAATCATTTACATAGTCAAATCAAGATGCATCAAATCCATACATGAAATTATTTATCAAGAAAAGGACTAATTAGCGAGCACATGCTCCTCGCCTATGGCACCACCCAAATCAAAGATATGGATTATCGATGCATGCATTGCTAAGGACTAAAGACACTATATTTGCATTAGAATAGATTTCCATATATATATATACAGGGTTTACCAAAATTCAAGGACATCATTTGCAATCATTTATCCATTCAACTTAGAAAGAAGAAAAGTAAAAATAGCAAAATAAATACTACTACATTAAAACACAATTAAAATTAAATTACTTATAAATCAAAAAGTAGGGGATTAATTAGATTTTATTCGTTAAAACTACTAACTCCCAACTTAATAGACAACACGAATAAAAAACAACTCACCCCATCCCTCCATATAAAAGAAATATTGCTTTCAATGTGGAATAATTAAAATCAACAGTCAAAAAGTAGAGGAGTGAGTTATAAACTCCCCCTGACACACTTCATGATGCACTATAGTTAGGACTGAAAGGAGCTCAGTTGTGTCGGGTTACCTCTGATCTTTTGGAATTGCCATAGGGATGACTCCTTGTGTCCTGGCGAACTTTCTTTCCCTGCTTTCTTTATTCTTTGCCTTCCTAGCCTCAAATTGGGTTGGGCAAAGTCTTCTATATCCTTCTCAGTTGCTGCTATGTGAGGATCCTCCGTAGCCTCAGATTTGTTTTTCAAAACTTTACCCTTAACTTTCTTATGTAGGTAAGGGTGTATTTTTTTCCTTTGAGTTGGCCATGGAGATCTCATTTCTTGGAAACCCTTTGAGGATGTGGATATCTTTATTGAACTCAAGCGGCCCTAAAGGGCAAAAAAATGGGGCAAAGAATACCCATTTTCTTCCCAAATCGTATCACCCTTTATCATTGAAGTCATTACTTGCATATGACATGTCAAGAACAGCTAACACTAGGGTTAGACACCTAAACAATATCAGGGATTGAAGAAATTATTCAGTGAATAGGGTTATTTAGGCCGCCGAACAAGATCGGCATATCTCCGAGCGTGGTGGGACATCAAAAGTGATTGTCTCTTAAGTTAGCAGTAAGTTAATAGGAAAACACTATTCCCTTCGGCAATGCCTAAGGTCAACTGGCGAATTGCCAAATCAGCAAGCTCATTGCCGAATCATCCTTGGCATTCAAGTTGACCACCTCTAACTCATATCGGCAACCCAAAAATCCCAAAGTTAGCAAGCGTTTTTCACCATCATAACATCCTGTAAAGCAAGGTTTTAAAACTCAACCCTTTTTTAAACCCTCAACTAGTACATTAGCATGATTTTGGTTTAGTGATAACTTACTCTTAGGAATGATATCACCCAATCCATCATCGGGAAATTCAAAGTTACATAATTGTATTTACGGGTTACTTAGACTTCACCCAGAAATACACAGAGCATATCATTTCAACTAATGACCACAACAAATTTCAGTTCAAACAAACCACAATCAAAAGTTATGGGAGCTTAACTTTCCAATATTGAAGAGGTTTTAAGAAGTTCAATAAGAATCTAGCATATAATGTTACCCTTCAACTTGAATTTCATGATAGCACCAAACTTGAATGAAATAAAGTGACATACTTGAAGCACCACATGTGTATAATGGAGGTGATGAAGATGCTGAAGCATGAACTCACATTAATCCCAAGTAAAATAAAGAAAAATAAAAAGGAAGCATATCGTAGTATGCAAATGGTTCTCAGGAAGAGGGTGGATGGGAAAGTGAAAAGGGAAAAGCACTTTAATAGCATTAATTTTGAAGACTTATAGCGTTTTGACTTCCTCCTCACTATTCATTTCCGTAGAGCATATCCGATGATACACCGATCATACCCAAGGTCACCCTTTCATACCTCATTTAAGATACTTTCCATAGATCAATACATGGTGAAATCATGTACCACCAAACATTCTTGGCGATGTTCCAAGTAACCACCTGATCGCCCAAATGTATAGTGCCTCAACTTTAGCGTATGTGCTTAAAGAGCGTTCAAATTTGAGATAGTTGTTTTCACTCGGTGGCTCACCAAATTTCTATAAAGATTGCTGAATTCTACAACAACCTAAAGTCTTTTAGGAATCAAAAAGTGCATTCTCTTTGATGATTGCCATTTTAATTTGGTGTTATGCTGAATTACAATAGAGGTCACCTAAATTGACTGTGACTCAGGGTGCCAGTTGGTGCAATGAAACGCAAATAAAAAAGGATGTTGCCCTTTGTGCTAGGAAGTACGCTGATTTTGCATACTAAACAAAGACCTAATTGAGACTGTGGCCACACCTTGATAAAATAGTGATGATGTCGTCAACCCTGGATACGTGGCTCTTCGATGGGGGAAGGACCACGCTAGTCGCCTGTGTGTGCGGTGTGTAGTGGGTGTGCCTTATTGTCTTTTTACTACAGAAAAGAAATGAGAAAAGAAAATAGTAGATTATCATTCTCGAAATGGAACTCGTTCTCTCCTTTCTTTCACCTAAACAATTGAACTGCCTCACTCCGCTCGCCTCCAAGCTAGGTTTTCCCATCTCTTCTAAACTTTCTCCGGTCTTTGGCTCGAGCTGTATGAGGCAAAAACTCATCCCACGTACGGTTCGGAGGCCAAGCCCCACCCCAGCAGTAAGGGTGCGACTTAGGTCAACTAACACAAAAAAGATAGAGTTCACTCAACGATTGCCTTTGGGTTCCGAACTCCCACTGCCCTGGCTAAAAATTTAACATCCTAAACGCCGTTCGAAAGTAGTGAAGTAGCTCGACTGAAAGGAAAGGGTGGTATCGGGGGGGGGGGGGCATCACTCACTCCCATAGGATTCCTCCCTCGTGCGAAAATCTTTCACTGTGACTACTTGATAAAATAGTGATGACTATCGTGCCTGCATTTCGGATATTCAGTCTCCTTAGCGGGTGCGCTTCAACAGCTACGCGAAAGCCTAGGAATTCTCGGGGGTGGGAGAAGTTGGTAATGAGATAAAAATCTGGAATAAGGCACGAAATGGCAATGCGAGACCTGGTTTAGAATCCTCACAAGTCCTTCTTTCACCTTCTTTCAAAGAGAGGAGGACGGGTTATTCACATTTTATTTGATGGTCATAGGCAAAGTGAAAGTTAAGCGGTGGGAATTCTAAAATCGAACGCACTTCTAACACCTGTTCTACTTTTGGAATACCCTGTGTTATATCTCCAGATCTCAATTTTTTATATATGAATGTAACTAATGTATCTCCTTTGTATAGGGTTTCCCCATAATGGCCACCCGCCTGTGCTTTGTGCCAGCCACGATAGAAAAAGAATAAAGAGAAAAAGAAAGAATTGGAATTGATCGATGGATTTCTCGAAACAAATAAAAAGGAAACGAAAGATGAAGATGAGCCCTGCAAGCAATGCAGTCTAGGTATCTGGTGTTCTTTTCCCTGAAATTCACTCGCAGGCTCCAATGGCATATTCCTATCTTGTCGGAATCCGCAAATAAAATAGGCATTCTTCCTTCTTGCGTATGTGATAAGAATCAGGAGATTCTTTACGGCCCTACTTCCCGGGCATAGACCTCTTGCGATTTGGTCCTTTCACCGGAGCGGGCTTCAGTCCGTACAGTGTATGCCTAAGTTTAGTTGCAAAATAAACCCCTCGTTCGAGAAAGCGGTGTTGACAGCAGGCAAAGTCCTATCCCCGAATTCCATGGAGGGTGGGAAGAAATTCATTGCTAAGGCAAAAGCAAGAGTGAAACTACGAGCTTTAATCGACAAGCGAGAGACAAGGTTGGCTGAGACGTCCCGGCCGGGGAGCGTCGTTCGCCTTCCTGATCCCCCCCAAATGTAACAAAAATCTATCAAGACTTCGTAATTACCCTCTACTGGCAGCAAGAAAAGGCGATCGATCAGCATCTTCCTTCATTTAACCCCACGGAATCGAAGAGAACAGGCGGAAAGAGGTTCATCTCGTGTGAGAATCCTCAGGAAAGTGTTAATATCGTGCTCCATTCTTCCTCTGGGAACGGCAAGGTGTCTAGGATTTCTCTCTAGCAGGACCCTTTCCCCGTCCCTACGTTTTCTTTTGTCTTCCACCCCCAAAAAGTGAAAGGCGGCAATTAATTACTAGTTACCAGAACAAGATGTCTACTCTGTCAACTGGTCAATCTAATCATGTGGAGGCCGCAATGGGAAAAAGCAAGACCATTCTACAAAATTTTATCTGACTCAAAATCTATCCATAGTAGTCTTTCCTTGTCCTCCACCCGCTCTTGCATCTATTCTTTACAGTTTCCTGTTCGTAATCAATTAATTACTTATAACATAAAAGGTGGCCGGCCATTCCACCAAATCTGCCTCCCTGGGTAGAACATCAAATCTCGAGGGGAATCCAATAAGTACTTCTTTTTTCTTTGGGCAAAGAGACACATCGTCGGGGGTTCGAATCCCTCCTCGCCCACAACCGGCCCAAAAGGGAAGTACCTTTCCCTCTGGGGGTAGGAAAATCATGATCGGGATAGTGAACCAAAAGTTATGGAACTTGGGTCTTTCGGAGCCAACATTTATTTTTAATGAATACAATTTGAATGGAGCACACCGGTTCGACAGTTCAGGCTCAACTCCTCGCTTTACGTTCGTAGAAATGACCAAGAAGTAGTCCCCTGATCACTATTCTAGCAAATAGCAGAATCGTGGCTAGACAAGCGGTAAGCTGGCTGAAATTCTTCATCGGATCCCTCAATCCTCGTAAACCTTGTTCTTAAAATTCGCTCCCGTATAGGATCTAGCTTCAGCTTCTCCTATAATTGCGATTGCTTGTTGAACCCTGTGAATTACGTGAAAGTAGGATACTCCAAATTCGGGGGTCAAAGAGTTTTAGAAAACTATTGGTGAAAAAAATGTGAATGAAGGATCCCACTGAATTGAATTGGGTCCATGAATGTAAGAAATGGTGAGAATTCTTGATCTCTCTCAATATCTCTCTTAATTCGAAAATCCAGGATTTGAATTGATGTCCTCTCATTGATTCCTCCTAAATTGCATTGATTTATCCTAAAGATTTCATTTCAATTGGAATTTGGTTATTCACCATGTACGAGGATCCCCGCTAAGCATCCATGGCTGAATGGTTAAAGTGCCCAACTCATAATTGGCGAATTCATAGGTTCAATTCCTACTGGATGCATACCAATGGGACCCTCCACGAGAATTGCCTCTTATTCATACAGAAAGAAAGGCTATCTCCTCCCTGAAGCTCATGTAGAAAATCACCTTTTAGAGGGGAAGGGTGGATTGTTAGTGTAGAAGATTTATAAGTCAAGTTGATCTTCAGAGATGGGCAGGGCCTCTTCGTTCTGTTCAGGCAAGGATGACAGCTAGCAACCACTAATAGTAGGGTACAAGTCAATACCAGCTCCTTTCTGGAGGATGAAGGAAGAAGACCGAAGAGGACCTTTTCCAGTTGAACTTATTGAATAACCTATCTATTTACCATGGAATCCCCTGGTTTGAGATTGAATCGCATGAAAGATCCCTTTTCTTCCTTCTTGGCTATTAGATGCTTAGCTGATTGAAAAGGAAAGAAAGTCCTTTGTATTGGGCCAGTTTTTTCAATATCAAAATTGTTTTCATGATATCTATTGCAGTCAAATCTTCCCATACTCTCTTCTCACGCTTCTTTTTTCTTCTCTAAATGAAGACAAAGCTTTCAAGGCCTTCGCTACTTCAACCACACATGGGAATGTCGAATTTAATATCAAACCCTACATTATGGAATGATTCAAGAGGCTGTCGATATCTAGTTCATCGAGCATAATTAGCGGTGCTCCCATCCTTTGACATACGATTGCTCTTCATTTTCTTGCTTTGAATCTTAACTCCACCCCCTACAACTATCAACACACATTATTATAATCCCACTAATGCTTAGGTTACCTCACAAGAAGTGCCTGAGTTTACATCGCGATATGATAAAGTCCGTTACAAATTCAAGAATCACTTATGTACATGACACTAACCACCCGGATATCTAATGATTTGCCATATACTTTTTAAGCCTCTGACCACTCACTTTGAATCTCTCCCCTTGCAATTTTCAACTTTTATGACCCTATTTGCATGTACTTCAGTGACCTTAAAAGGTCCATACCACTTTGATTTAAGCTTACCCAGGAACAATTGTATTCTAGAATTATAGAGCATCATTGGATCCCCCTCAACATTTATCTCTTAAGGATCATTAGGTCATGCCACCTTTTCATCTTTTCTTTGTAGAATGCTAAACTTTCATAGGCTTTCTCCCTGAATTCATGAAGTAGATGGAGTTGGGTAAGCCAGGCTTTCAATGCCTCATTAGAATTAAAGTTGAGTTTTTTAAGAGCTAATTTGACAATCAAGTGGCAAGACTTCCCAAACACAAGTTGATAAGGGTACATTCTAATAAGAGCCTTATAAGCTATATGGCAGGCCTATAATGCGCCATCAAGCTTGGTTGCTCAATCACTCCAACTTCCATTCAATGTCTTTGCCAGAATAATTTTTATCTCTTCATTCAATACCTCCACATGCCCATTTGCTTGTGGATGATATTAGATTGTTCCCCTGTGATTTACCCCATACCTACTCAATAACGACCCAAACATTCTGCTGCAAAATTGGCATCCATTATCCGTAATTATGGCTCAAGGAGTACCAAAGCGAGTAAGAATATTTCTATTCAAAAACTACACTACTCCCTTGCCATCATTAGTTGGTAAGGCCACTGCTTCCACCCACTTTAATACATAGTCAATAACTAACAAGATATGTTTTTTACAAAAGGAGATTGTGAATGGCCCCATGAAATTCACCCCCACAAATCAAATACTTCTAATTCTAAAATTGGGGTTAGTGGGAATTCATTCTTTCTTGAGATATTTCCTTGTAGTTGGCTTTTTAGGCATGCATTGGAGAATTCATGAGCATCTTTATGCAAGGTCAACCAATAATAGCCACTTTGCAACACCTTAGATGCAATCCTTATTCCCGTATGATGATCCCAGACAGTTGACGAATGACATTCTTCCAGAATAGCCTCCATTGCGAACTCCGAGACAAATCTTTAGATCATGTTATCCATGCACTATTTAAAGAGATAAGGCTTGTCCTAATAGTAATTCTTCAGATCATTTAAAAAACTTACTCCTTTGGTGGGGGTTTGAAAAATCTGGTGCAATTCCACACACCAAGTAATTTGCAAATTCAGCATACCAAGGAGTAGCAACTTTGGCTACTCTTATCACTGCTTCACTAGGAAATTTATTTGAGATATCCTCCTCCTTGGAATAAGAACTTGGTAATTTAAGTCTTGAAAAATAATCAGCCACTTGATTCTCATAGCCTTTCTTCTCTCTCACCTCAGAATTGAACTCCCAGAACAATATTATCCATCGAATAAGCTTTTGTTTAGCATGCTTTTCGCCATAAGGTATCGAAGTGCTCCATGATTAGGATGGACTACAAACCTTGTGCCTAAGTGATACGCATAGAATTTTCACTACCTATACTACAACTTAAAAAATCTTGCTCTATCACTATATAATTTTTCTTGGCTGTATTAAACATCTTGCTAGCATAATAAAATAGGTGAAAGAATTTCCCAACTCGTTGGCCTAGCACTACCCAAAGGGCCACACCGCTTGCATCACACATTACCACGACTGGTTTAGATCAATCTAGAGAGATTATACTGGAGCTTCAATTAATTTCTGTTTGAGAGTTTCAAATGATTTCAAGCATGCAATGTCGAAAGCAAAAAGTGATTCTTTTTCAAACAACTTGCACATGCATCTAGATATTTTTGCAAATCTTTTATGAACCTTTGATAAAAATCGGCACGCCCCAAGAAGCTTCGCACACCCTTGATAAAATTGGGGGAGGAAGTTTTGCAATGACCTCAACTTTGGCATGATCAACCTATAGTCCTTTCCCCAATATTTTGTGACCTAACACATTTCCTTCTTTAACCATGAAATGACATTTTTCCTTGTTAAGCACCAAGTTTGTTTCAACACATGTCTGTAGCACCTTTTCCAAATGACCGAAACATTTATCAAAACTGTTGCCCACCACTAAGAAGTCGTCCATAAACACTTCCATGGAATCTTCAACCATGTCAGCAAAAATTGGACAACATACTCCTTTGAAATGTAGCTAGGGCACTACATAAACCAAATGACATTCTTTTGAAAGTGAATGTACGGTAAGGGTAAGAAAAAGTGGTTTTATCTTGATCTTCAGGCAATAGATACTCGATTATATCCAGAGTACCCATCAAGCAAATAGTACAACCTTCTCCTAACTAATCTATCCAATATTTGATCTATAAAGGGTAATAGGAAGGGATCATTTCCTGTCGAGGCATTCAACTTTCTATAGTACATAAAAATTCTCCATCCAGTGACTGAACTTGTTGAAATAAGCTTCCTCATTTCATGTGGAACCATATTCATACCTTTTTTTAAGCACACATTGGATTGGACTTACCAAATTGCTATCTGCGATTGGGTATGTCACATTGGCATCTAACCATTTCATTATTTTCTTCTTGACCATCATTTGGATAGGTGGCTTGAGCTGCCACTAATGCTCAATACTAGGTTTATAGCCCTTGAACAAATTTAATTTTATGGGTGCAGACTCCCGAAGAAATGCCCACAATGTCATCGATCGTCCAAGTAATAGCTTTAAACTATTTCTTAAGTACCTTGACTAGAGCTTTAGTTTGCTCTTCATATAGCCCTATTGATACAATCACTGGAAATGTATCATTCTCATCCAAAAAGGCATTTTGCAAATGCCTTGGTAACTCTTTCATCAGGAGTTTTGGCAGTTCCTCAATAGATGGCTTCACTGGCTGCGTCTCACGGTTCTTCAAATCTATGTCAAGTTTGGCAAAATTTTCTTGAGTAACTCCCAGACCCCATCAATTCAACTTTACCGCTTCACAATCATTCACATCTGCCTCCTCATAATTTAGCATAATTTCTGCCATTGAGTTGATTCTTGAGTAAGCTAACTCTTCAAGATCTATCACAACTTTACCCACCATATCAATAATGGTGTTTACCTAAACATCATCATGGCTTCTTAGTGTTGTATCAATATTAAACTTACCTCTTTGTCATTCACCCTGAATTTTAGGTCCCCATTCTTAACATACGAAGGCCCTACCTATGGTAAAATATGGTCGACCCATAATAACAGGCACATCAATATCAATGTCAGAATCTAGAACTACGAAATCAATAAGAAATATGAACTTATTTACTTTCACCAAGACATCATATAATATTCCGACCGATCTTTTGATTGACTGATCATCCATAAGCAACTTCATGGTCGTTGGGGGAAGGGTGTTCATACCAAGTTGTTCAAAAACCATTAAAGACATCAAATTTATACTATCCCCAAATCACATAGGGCTCTACCAAACTCACGTGTTATAATAGTACACGATATTGTGAATGCACCAAGATCATCTCTTTTTGTAGTCACATGTCTTGTCAAAATAGCTATAGATGTGCAATATTTTAATCATTTCACACTCTAGGGCTCTCTTTTTAGTCGTTATCTTCTTCATGAATTGTGCATATGTTGGCATTTTGGTGAGAGCCTCAACTAATAAGTATATTTATTTTCAAGGAATTAAAGATGGATAGTAATTTTTGAAACTTAGCTTCGTCACCTCTGTTCTCTTACTTCTGAGGTAAAGTTGTAGCTCTCATGGACAATTTTTGAGGAGTAGCCACTTTTTCAACCAATTCTTCTTCAGCCCTTGCTAATCTACCCCTATCAAAAGTACCACGTTCACTCTCTAATTTAGCAAGAATGATATTGCTCTCATTCATTTTTTTTCTCGTCTTTTCTCCACACTCCTTGATTTCCCCAAATAAAGGGGTTTTGGATCCCATGCTATATTGAAGAGTTTTGTTACTTCTAGTAGTGACAGCTATGCATATTTGATCATTGCTCCTTGTTTGGCTGTGCAGTTTGGCCGAGGGTAATTCTAAACGAGAATCCAAGCTTTTGATTAAAGTCGTATGAGATGACACTATTTGGTTTAATTGAGAGAGTCCAAATTTCATCTCATTCAGCACAATATTTGAAGCTTCCAACTTGTTTAAAATCCAAGAAAAACATCACCTTAACCTACCAGTTGTCTAAATTGACATACTATTGGGATGATGTGAGTCGCTCTTTTCTTTCACCATGATAGCACATTGATTTGTCCATCCACCTACAATCAGCCTAACCATTTCCAACTTTCCGACCATGATTCTCGGGTGATTGTTGAAAGGTCAGCCAAGAACCCAATACTTGATTCCCAATTAAACACATCTCTTCTTCATGATCATTCTCACTTGGCTCATATTCATAAGGCAAGATACTTACATATTAAACAACATTAATTCGCTGTGTCTTATTCAATGTTGTCTTATAACATTTAGCTACTTCATCATTTTTTCTATGACCCTATCTCGATCTTTCTCTTTGCCTAACAGTTCTCTATATAGTCCCCCTTCTGTAGAAGAAGCATACTCATCATGAGTGTACTACGCCTTGCTTATTTTGGTCACTTCATCCAGAAACTCTGTGGCCGTTCCAAATGTTTACTTTATAAGCCCTTATCGTGCATACCTATCAGCCACAATCTTGTTAACAACACTAAAAATTACAAAGAAGTATGGCAGCAACAACTGATCAAGAGGGCCCATGGGTTGGGCACTGAAGTAAAAGTTTTTGAAATCACTGCAAAGCTTCATGTAATGGTTCATCATCGAAACGCCCAAAAAATGTGCCTCGATAATGCTCATAATCGTAATTTCTATATATCTCAAAATTCATGCATGATATTGAAAATTTGATTTTATATTCTTAATCAGGAAGAAACATTAAGTGGGGAATGGGTAAAATATTGATTTTAGAAGACCCTTATCAAAAACTGATTTTCGCCATCATTTCGCAAAACAGTAGGCATCCGTGTTGGCTCAGCGATGCGGACCTATCATGGAGCAGTATTATCACATCCTTAATTTTTCCTGTTTCAGCTAAGGCATTGGAGTCTTGGCCCTATGCCCATTTATGCGTAAAAACACCTATAGTTAGCCATTTTCAACTCTATATCACTCAAGACACTCTCAAAACCCTCTCGAAGACTTAACCTAATATTTTATCAAAATTTTAGTGTCTCAAGCTTAATTCCAGATCTCAAGAACTATATTCAAGCTTCAAGTCTACATCAAAGAATACCCAAGTTTAAGGTATGTGTTTCATCCATTGGGCCCTTTCACCCATGGAGTCCAACCTTCCTTTTTATGAAAACGTCATGTTTTCATATTGTATTATCAGTGGATATATTCTATTATGAATTATGAGTATAAAATATATTGGGGTTTTGTGAAATATTGATTTATTATACATGACTATACATTTCAAGATTGTAATATAAATGTGTTTTGTCTTTTGCGACTATACATATTTTGAGCTATGAAACTGTGATCTATTATAAGATTTAATGATGGATTTTAGGGTATCATACATGAGGGTTGTAATATGTATTGGTGGATTGATTTACATTGAGTTTTCTCATATTATTTTACTCTTGAATTACATGATTTTGAACTAGCATTGCACATCCACCAAGTGTTTGATAAAATGTCTTCACAAGGATTCTTAAAGTTGATGATTTATTATATGATTTATGAGTCAAGTAAATTTATGATGATTTTGGGATTTCAAAATGTATTGAACTCATGAAAATGTCTATGATGTTGTAAAAAATGTCGGATTAAATGCTTTTTCAAAGATTTTACCTCTTGTGGGCCTTTGATGTAAATGTAAGGTTAATGTGTGATAATGATCTACCTCATGTTTTCATGTTATCATGTTTGTATTGATTTGGTAAGTAGGCCACACCTTGTCAAGGGGGGGCCGTGCCTCAGTCACCTTGTCGAGAGATTGCCATGCCTCGGTCATATTATCGAAGGGTTGCCATGCGTTGGTCACCTTGTCTCCTTATCGAGGGGTGTCATGCCTCGATCATCTTCTCGAGGGGGTACCATGCTTCGATCACCTTCTCGAGTTGTGTTATGCCTTGAATTCCAAGTGGTAGCCCTCTCTGTCTATATTAGTTAATGTCTCTTCCCATACATGTATAATGTTCTATACAAAATTGAATGATTTATAAGCATGTTTTAATTCAAGCATTGATCATGCATGCCATATTGAGATTATACTTATTCATTTCCTATGATTATCATTGTGTCCATATTGGCTTACATCTTGTTGCATTTCATCCCGCATACTTAGTACAGTAAAAGATACTAACAGATACTCTATGCCTATGTGATTTTACCATGTAAGGACCGGAGCACCTCTCTATCATCCTCCATGTGGCTAGTTCGGTGCTTTGGAGATATGCTCTGGTGAGTCCTCAAGTCCGAGGACACTATCTATGTTATTATTTAGTTATTTCTTTATGTTGAGCTATTGACACTATGTGGGTGAGCCCCGAATGTCTGTTGGCCTCCACTCTAATCCATGTTTAGAGGTGTTATTGGAACAATTGATTTACTTATTCTTTGAGCTTTGGCTCCTTTAAGTTTTATGATTATCAAAGTCTCGCCTTAGTCCCGATTCTCTTGATATATCGCTTGTTGTTGATATTTTGCTTGCGCGACCAAGGATGTGTGATGGATATGCTAAGAGACTTGTCTGAGGTTCCTTCGGGTTCCCTATTTGCCATGTCACATCTAGGACATAGGCTTGGGTCGTGAGAAAGTTAGTATTAGAACACTAGGTTGTTAATGGTCATCAGAATCCAACACAACGTGTCGATTAGAGTCTTGTTCATGGTAGGGAAGTGCACCACAACTATGAGTAAGAGGCTTTGAGGTGTTTTAGGAAATATTTCCCTCCTTCATGATCTATGTCCTGCTATAGAATTTAACGTAATGGTTTTTCTCATAACAAATGTTCTTTGCTATTCTAGATCATGCCGCTTCCAAGAGGAAGAAGAGCCCGTGCAACCGCAGGACAATCAACCTTCCCCACTCCTAAAGCTCCTCAAGGTGGAGGGGCTATAGAAATTGAGTTCCAGAATGCCATTACTATGTTGGACAATGCAATGACCAACAAATTAAATCAAGGGGGCTACGCTCCTAATGCGCATACTCCAGCCTCAAGAGTGAAATACTTTACTAGGATGAACCACCTGGAGTTCCATGGGTCCAAAGCGGAGGAAGATCCACAAGAGTTCATCGATGAGGTGTATGAGGTGCTATCTATTATGGGGTGAATTCAGATGAGAAGGAGGAACTAGCGGCTTATCAACAAAAAAGTGTGGCTCAAATTTGGTTTGTGCAATGGAAGGTGGAGAAGGGAAATCAAGATGCTATTCCTTGGGAAGAGTTCAAGGCAGCCTTCCTCAATCGGTTCTTCCATATTTAGTTGAGAGAGGCTAAAATGATGGAATTTATTAACCTCAAGCAAGGGTCCATGAGTATGAGGGAGTATAACCTCAAATTCAACAAGCTCTCCTAGTATGTTCCTTGACTGTTTATCAAGCCTAAATCAAGGATGAACAAATTTGTGTCGGGAGTGCCTGACTTGGTGAATGAAGAGTGTCATACCACCATGATAGTGGGTGATATGGAGTTTTCCCAGCTCATGAAATATGCCAAACAACTTGAAGAGGAGTGGTGAATCCAAGAGAGCTCGATTTGATGATGGCTTCCAAGCTCAAGAGTTCTCCAATGCTCCAAACAAGAGGTTAGATATTGATGGGGTGTCTAACCCAAGGTTTCAATATAGAAATGGTGGGAGGACTAACCCTAGGTTTCAAAAGTGTGGGAGGAACCATGTTGGTCCATGCTTGATGAAAACCAAGGCTTGCTATGGTTTTGGAGAAGAGGGTCACAAGCTAGTCGATTGTCTATATGCTCGATAATGGTGTAAATATAGTCATACTGATCAAAGGGCCCGAGAAGGCCAATAAGAGAGTGCTCTATGACATAATCGGTTCTATGCTCTTCAAGGGAGTCAAGGAGTAAATGAGGTGCCCGATGTTGTTACCGGTATGTTAAAGGATTTTGATTTTGATGTGCATGCTTTGATAGGTCTAGGAGTCACTATTTCTATCATTATTTCTTTTGTTGCTAGTAAGTTTCATGTGTGTCCCGAGTTTCGATGTGGACTTCTTACATTTCTACCCCATTGGTGAGTCTATTGTTCCTAGAAAAGTCTATAGAGGTTGTCCTATGTCCTTACTGCATAAAGTCTTGTCTTGTGATTTTGTTGAACTTCGAATGATGGGTTTGGAGGTCTTGGGTGGTTTGGTTACATGCATATCATGCTTTCAATGAGTGTAGAACCCGTAAGGTTGTGACATGATTATTAAGGATAGATGACTTATTTGAACAACTACAAGGGCTAGTCATTTTTTTAAGATTGATCTTCGGTCCAATTTTTCCACCAAGTGAAAGTAAGGGATGGTGATACCCCTAAATGTCTTTTCAGACTAGGAGTGAGCATTTTGAGTCATGGTGGAGTTATTTGGTTGACTAATACACCGACTATGTTTATGGATCATGACTAGGGTCTTTAAACCCTACCTTGACATATTTGTGCTGGTCTTTAGTGATGAGGTATTGATTTATTTAGAGCTTGTGAGCCATTTGAGAAAGTGTTGCAAATTTTAAGGGATTAGAGGTTGCTTGCTAAATATGAAAAGTATGAATTTAGGGTATCAAAGAGGTGGTTAGAAAAGTACACCAGCTGGCTAGGTTGGGAATGAGGTTGGATGAAGTTGAGAATAATGGAGTAATGGTTTTGATATTTTCAAATCTCCTTTGGTCTAAAAGGGTCTCGTTAAAGCAAGTGTTGGTTCCACCTTGCCAGATTTGAATGCTTTGGTGGAAGATGGTGAAGTAGAGTTTTCTCCCAAAGGGGAGATGGTGTCCATAAGTACTAAGGTAGGCTATGAATGCTTGTGTTGATGATTGGGTTCCTTGAAATTCCCACCCATGAAGGGTGTGATTCGGTTTGGAAAGAAAGGGAAATTAAGCCTAAGGTTTGTGGGTCTTTATAGAGTGTTGAGGAGAATTGGTAAAGTTGCTTATGAATTGGAATTTCCTATGGGAATGGATATGGTTCAACCAGTGTTTCATTTATTTAGGTTGAGGAGATGTGTTGGTGAGCCAAGTGCTATAGAACTTGGAGGTTGTGGGTGTTGTGGAGGATGAATTGACCTATGAGGAGGTCCCGGTGGAGATATTATGTGGACATGTAAATAGGTTGAGGAACAAAAGTGTAGCATCCTTCAAGGTTCATTGGAGGAATCAATAAGTTGAAAGTGTCATTTGGGGAGCCGGAGTAGGCATGAAGAAGCGATATCCGTACCTCTTTCATTCTATCCAAGCTTGAGGTAGAAAACTAAGTCCTTTCTGTGATTTCAAGTCCCAAGTTTCAGCCCTCATATCATGTTGCATGCATTTATGTTTATCTTGACAATTCTATGGTAATTTTGACAATCATATTGAGATTTTTGAAATGATGTTTAAATGCATTTGTTGCATTCATGTCGAGCTAAAATCTTCATGTTTACTTCTCTTATGCATGTATCTTTGACAGTCGGGGGCGAATGTTCCCAAGGGGGGATGTTGAAATGCCCTAAAAATGTGCCACGAAAATGTCCATAATCGTAATTTTCATATATCTCAGAATTCATGTATGACATCAAGAATCTGACTTCATATTCTTGATCGGGGGTAAAATCGAGCTAAAAATGGATATAAAACTGATTTTAAAAGACCAATAGTGAAAAATAATTTTCGCCAACTTTTTCTAAAATAGTGGGCATCCACATTGGCTCCGCGACTCAGACCTATCGCAGTGCAATGTTATCACTTCCTTAATTTTTCCTGTTTCGACTTAAGGCATTAGGGTCTTGGCCCCATACCCATTCATGCGTGAAAACACCTATACTTAGTCATTTTTCAACTCTATATATCACTCAAGACACTCTCAAGACCCTCTCCACAACTTAACCAAATATCTCAAGCTTAGTTACGGATCTCAAGAACTCCATTCCTGCTTTAAGTTTCCTTCAAGTCTATATCAAGGAATGCCCAAGCTTAAGGTATATGAGTTTCATCCATTGGGTCCTTTCACCCATGGAGTCGAACCTTCCTTTTTTATGAAAATTTTGTATCTTTCAAGTTTTATTATCTATGATTATATTCTATAATGGATTATGAGTATAAATTATGTTGGGATTTTATTAAATGTTCATCTATTATGCATGACTATCTATTCCAAGCTTGTACTATGAATGAGTTTAGTTTATTGAGACTATGCATGTTTCAAGCTATGAAACTATGATCTATTATGAGATTTGATGATGGATTTTAAGGTATCTTATATGAGTGTTTTACAATGTGTTGGTGGATTGATTTATATTGAGTTTTCTCATATTATATCACTCTTGAATTGCATGATTTTGAACTAGCATTGCACACCCACCAAGTGTTTGATAAAATATCTTGACAAGGATTCTTAAAGTTATTGATGATTTATTGCATGATTTATGAGTCAACTAACTTTATGAAGATTTCGTGCTTTCAAAATGTAGTGAACTCGTGAAAATGTTTATGGTATTTTAAATGCCAGATTAAGCCCCTTTTCAAAGATTTTACTTCACGTGGGCCTCTGATGTTAATACAAGGTCAATATTTGATCATGACTACTCTCATGTTATCATGTTTGGCTTGCCTTGGTAAGTAGGCCATACCTTGTTGAGGGGGTGACATGCCGCGGTCACCTTATCGAGGGGGTGTCATGCCTTGGTCATCTTGTCGAAAGGGTGTCATGCCTCGTTCACCTTATCGAGGGGGTTTTATGCATCGGTCATCTTGTCGCCTTATCGAGGAGGTATCATGCCTAGATCACCTTATCAAGGGTTGCCATGCCTTGGTCTCCTTGTCGAGGGGGTGTCATTCCTCGGTCACCTTGTCGAGAGGGTTTCATGGCTCGGATTCCAAGTGGTAGGCTGCTCAGTCTATGTTGGTTAAGGTCTCTTCCTACACATGTATTATGTTCTGTGCAAATTGAATGATTTTAAGAATGTTTTAATTCAAGCATTGATCATTCATGCCATATTGAGGTTATATTTATTTATCGCCTATGATTATGTATTTTCTCCATGGATTACATCTTATTGCATTGCATCCTGTATACATAGTATGTTCAAATGTACTAATGCATACTCTGTGCCTACATGATATTACTATGTAGGGATCGGAGCACCTCTCGATCATCCTCCACGTGGCTAGTTCGGTACTTTGGAGATATGTTTTAGTGAGTCCTCAAGTCCGAGGACGCTGCTTATGTTACTCTTGTCCTTTTTTTATTTCTTTATGTTGAGCTCTTGATACTATAAGTGTGAGCCCGGAAAGTGTCTTGTCCCCTGCTCCAATCCATGTTTAGAGGTGTTGTTGGAACAATTGATGTACTTATGCTTTGAGCTTTGACTCCTTTATGTTTTATGATTATCAAAGACTCCCCTTAGTACCAATTCCCTTTTTATATCTCTTGTTGATATTTTGCTTGTGTGACCAAGGATGTGTGATGGATATGCTAAGAGGCTTATTTGGGGTTCCTTCGTGTTTCCCATTTGCCGTGTCATGTCTAGTCCCTAGGCTTGATTCATGACAATAATCTACCCTTCTAAAATTTTCTATGCTCCTCCTTAGCTTGATCATTCGTGAAAGAGGGAAGAATCTCTCAAGAAATTCATTCTGCAATTCATTCCATGATGTAATTGAACCTCGGGGAAGCTCAACAAATAACTTCACGGCCTCTCCCGTTATAGAAAAAGGAAAAGTTTTAGTCTAATTGCTTCTTGCGTGAAACCCCATTACTTGAACGGAGAGCAAACATCAATGAAGTCAAAGGTGTTCATGGGGATCCTTGCATGCTTGTCCACCAAATAATCCTCTAAGTTGAAGTAACTGTTGCATTGTACCAGTTATTTGGAGTTCAGCATTTGCAGCTATTGAAGGCAAGGAAATTGTGCTTACTTGGTCCCATTTAATATTTCGGAGGTCGTTTATATCTCCAATGATATCACCCTGAACGCATTTTTCATCTTCCATTTAAATACCTATTTTTCAACCAAAAAAAAAATGACAAGAAAACATTAAAACATTTCTTACTACAAGAAACAAGCTTAATAAATACTTCAGTAGTGAACTTGTCGATTCCCCGACAACGGTGCTATTTTCAATGTCACTCAATCGGCTAGTCAAAGCAAGCAGTGGAGGTCATCATCAGCATAATATCCCAACTTACAGGTTGGGGTCAAATCCCACAAGGAATCATGTTTCACAAATTGAAGTGGTTCATTGGACTAAGCAATTATAAGTTTTTGGGGTTTGCAATAATTAAAGTCAAGATTTAACTACACAATATCTAATTAGCAAATTGATCAACAAATTCGGAAAGATGTTGGGGATATGCAAATATGGAAATAAACCTACTAGTTGGGTCTAAATATTTGACTAAGAGTTGATAATGAGTGAATAGGCGAGGTTGCTTGCAACCCATGTTTAGTTATGACACAAGAGTATTTCATATGATTCAATTACGATGTCATACATAGACCGTTGAGGACATGCTTGGCCTAAGAAGTCTCAGCAAAATCCCTAATACCTTGTCCATTGAATCCATAGTTATTGACTTTAATTGAAACCCTAAAAGGTTCCTATCAATTACATCCATTGCACACTCTAATCATTCCGGTTAAAGCAATAACAAGAGATCTAAATTAAACCACAAGTTTGCAACCTTGAAATCATAGATTAAACATAGGGATGGATGTAGATTCACTCAAATCAACCAAAAGTCAAAATAAGAAAGACCCAATAAATAAATCAAGAACCCATATCAATAACACACCCCCAACATAGGAGTTTTGTAACAACCTCAAAAATTTATTCGAAAATGTGCCTCACAAGTGCTCAAAATTATAATTTCCATATATTTTAAAATTTGTGATCGATATCAAAAATTCAATTTCATATTCTTTATAAGGGGGTCATTTTGAGTTGAAAATGGTCTAACCCCGATTTAAGAGCAAATGATTAGCAATTTCAATTTTCATAATTTTGTTTATCCAGTGTCTGTCTGCGATGGCACTACAATGTGCCTCCACTACCGACATATGTAAATTCAGCCTCCACGATAGGTCCGCATTGCGGACCAGATACGGACCTGTGTAAATTTTTCCTAGTTATTTTTCTTGAGGTCCAAGGCTTTTAAATCTTGGGCCTAACTGTCCCAAACGTGAATATGCCTATACTTACCCATTTTTCACCCTCATATTATTCCAAACATTCCCTTATACTCACTCAAACACTTAGCCAATATTTTACCTTCTAAATTCAAGTCCCAAAACCCTTTACGGATCATAAGGATTGCATTCAAACTTCAAGTCTCCATCTCCAATCTTCACCAAGTTTATCTCTAAAGCTAAGGTATGTGGGTTTCTTTCATGGGTTTCTTTCACCCATGATGCCCAAGCTTTCTTTTCTTAAAAATTGCATCATTTAAAATTGATTTACTCATAGGTCTTATCTATTATGAAATTTACTGCACACTATTTTGGGGTTTATGAAATTGTGACTATTTTACTATGTATTGAGCTATGGATCTAAGATTTATTGTGAGGCTTGATGAAGTGTTTTGATGTATATTGTTTGAGGGTGTTACGAAGTATTGATTGATGGTTTTACATTGGATTTTCTAGCATGATGACATTCTTAAATTGCATGATTTTACACTAGCACTACACACCCTCTAAGTATTTGATAAAATTCCAATTTAGTATTCTTGTTGAATTGATGATCCAGTGCAATTCTTATGAGTTGAATGACTATATGATAATGAAATAATGATGAAAGGAATGCATATGTGTGTGTTTAAATTATGTAATGCTCCTATGGTATTGCAAGTGAGTTGTTGGCTCTCATGTTGTTATGTTATTGTGAATTATTAATGAGCTATTGGGTTCTTATGCTAAGGTTTATGCTCTTGTCAATTGTGAAGCCTACTAGAAGGGGTTATAAACTTTTTTATATGCTTTACCCTCTAGTGCAAGGACAATTCCTACATTTAGGGCTTATGAACTATGTTGAACACCTTACCCTCATGTATGAATCAATGCTACTTATTTACACATATCCACAAGTAGGGATTGTGAACTATGTTGTACTCCTTACCCTCGTGTATGGTTAGAGGTTATGAAATGTATACACATGTATGGGTTATGACTTTTACTACCTTACCCTAGTCTATGGTTTGGGGTTATGCAATATACTAATATGAAGGGGTTATGAACTATGTAGTATGTCCTACCCTCATATGCATACATGTAGGGATTATGACCTATGTTACCCCCCCACCCTCATGTACTACCCATTACCACTAGAAGGGGTTATGACCTATGCTATATTCCTCACCCTATAGTACTAGGTTTTTGGCTGGTCTAAGTATGTCACCTTATTATGTTAAACGAGCTATGTAAGTGTAGTTCTTTTAAATCATGTTGTACTACAAGCATTGTTCATGTATGCCATATTGCTACTATGCTATCCATTGCTCATGATAATGCATTTTAATTATGTTGTCTATCTCTTGTTGCATTGTATCTCACATACTTAGTACATTCCAATGTACTAACATATACTCTATGCCTACATGATGTCACCATGTAGGAACCGGAGCCACGCTTGAGCGTCTCCACCCACGTGACTAGTATGATTTCACTCAAGCTTGTTGCTGAGTCCTCCATTCCAGGGACATTACTTATGATCTCTTGCTATGTATTAAAACTCTCTCTCTTTTATGTATACTTTGGCTACGAGGGTGAGCCCGGTTGCTTATCTTGGCCCCTGCTAAGAATCTATGTTTAGAGGTGTTGTTGGACATGTTATATATCCATGCTATGAGTCTTAACTCTCTTGTTTCTTAATGTTTTTTATATGGAAGTTTACCTTTAGTCCCAATTCCCCTTGATTATGCTTAGCTCTTATTATCATTTTATTGCTTCTGCGACCAAGGATGTGTAATGATATGCTATGAGGCTTGTTTGGGGTTCCTTCAGGTTACCTATTCGCTGGTCATGTATAGGCCCTATGATTGAGTCAGGACGAAGATGGTATCATAGCACTAAGTTATTAGATCCTCGAAGTCAAACATACTGCGTTGATTAGTGTCTTATTCATGGTTATGTTGTGCACCACAACTATGAGTAGGAGGCTATGAGATATTTTAGGAATTGCTTTCCTTCTTCATGTTCTAAGTGAAGCTATAAAGTTGAAGTAAGCTTTCCTCCCCTAATGATTGTTCTTTGCCATGCTAGTTAATCATTCATAACACAAGAGGAAGAAAAGCCCATGCTCCCAAGGGAAAATTGGCTAATGGAGAGTTTTGGGAGGCTCTCACTTTTCTTGCACAAGTTGTGGCCAACCATGCAAATTAAGGGGCCCAAGCCCCTCATGCTCCTACACCATCTTCTCAGGTGAGAGACTTCATGAGTATTAGTCCACCAAAATTCTATAGATCAAGGGTGGATGAAGACCCACAAGAGTTTATTGGTGAGACATATAAGGTATTGGCCTTTGTCGGTGTTAGATCGGAAAATGAGGTACAATTGGCGGCCTACTAACTCAAAGGACTAGCAAAAACATGGTACGGTAAATGGAGGGAGGAGAAGGGAGTCAACAATGTGGATCTATAGGAAAAGTTCAAGGCGGCCTTTTTTAATCGATTCTTTCCTCTTGAGCTTAAGGAAGCCAAATTGGTAGAATTCATGAATTTGAGACAAGGGTCAATGAGTGTAAGGGAGTATGCACTCAAGTTCAACCAGCTCTCTAAGGATGCTTCTCATTTGATTGCCGACCCAAGAGCTAGGATGAACAAGTTCATGATGGGTGTCTCCAGCTTGGTGAATAAAGAATGCAGATCGTGGTGGGTTGGCCACAACTTGTGCAAGAAAAGTGAGAGCCTCCCGTGATTTATGCAGACTAGAGACACCCATCATGAACTTGTTAATTAATGATTTGGATTTGTCTTGCCTCGTGATTTATGCCTAACAACCTGAGGGTGAAAAGATTAGGAAGAAAAGGAGTGGAGAGTCCAAGGGGGCTCAATTTGAGGATGACCAGTTCCAACAAGGTATCGAGTTTCAAGGGAAAGGTCCTTCTAGTGCTCTAAATAAGAGGCTTGCTATGGAAAGAATGGATAGACCAAAGTTCCAATGAGGCGATGATGGAATGAGTTTTCCAAAATGCCCACAATGTCAAAGGTATCATCATGGCAAATTCTTAAAGAATTCAAGAGCGTGTTATGGGTATGGGAAGGAAGATCATAAGCTTATTGATTTCTCTTATGTCTGGAACAAGGGCAAGGATGGTAGTCCTCTAGGTCAAGGTGATTAAGTGAATCAAGAGGCCAAAGGTGGGTATATTGATCAAGGAGGTCCTCCAAGATCTAAGCGCTTCTATTCTCTTCAAAGGAGGTAAGGGATGGATGAGGCACCCGATGTTGCTACCGGTATGTTGATGTTTCCTTTTTGTTGCTAGAACGGTATATGGAAATTATTTTACAGTCGTGTTGCATTTAGATCTTCACTTATGCCTTTGTCGGATTAGTGTGGTGGATTTTTGACGATTATAGTTGGAATTGATTGGTTACATGCATGTTTTGTCTCCGTTGATTGTAGGGACCATAGATTTAGATTTTAGTTCCCTAATCATCCATCTTTGAGTGGTGGTGAAGGGGTAAGTCCATCTCTTATTTGAGCGTGCAATTGACGTCTAAGGGATTGCATTTATCATCTTGTAAGTGTTAGGAGAGTTAAGCCTAAGTTACTTCTATTGAGTTATTTCCGCTGACCAATGAGCTATTGAATGTCCTTTTCGGTATGTTGAAATTGGGGTGGTGTCTCTTGGTTTGACTTATGCAACGGTCAGGTTTATAGTCTCATAAATAGGGTCTTTAATCTCTACCTTGTCATGGTTGTGGTGGTCCTTGGTGATGATGCGTTGAATGTTTCCAATAGTGAGGAAGAACTTATGAATCATTTGTGGGTGATGTTGTGAATTTGGAGGAGGTGAGGTTGCTTATTAATTATGGAAAGGGGGACCCTTGGGTGACAATAAGGTGGTTGGAGGAGTTCACTGGTTGACTATGTTGGGTGAGGTTGAGAGTGGTGGTTTAAGGACTTGGATGGTTTCTAATCTTCTATGGTTGAAGAGGTCTAGTAAAATAAGGCTTTGATTTTTTTTCTTTATAGAGTTGGAGGTTTTGGTGAGGGATGGTTGAGCAAAGGTTGTCTCCTAAGGGGGAGATGGTGGTTCTTGGTACCAAAGTGGACTAGGTGTGGTTAAGGTTGACAAATGTGTTTTGGTCGTAAGTCCTTATAGAGTGCAGAAGAACATTGGTAAGGTTGCATATCAGTGGGAGTTCTCTATGGGTATGGTGATGTTTTGCCAAGTTATTCATGCTTCTAGATTAAGGGGATAGGCTGACGACTCTAGTGCTATAAAACTCCTTGAGGTTGTAGGTGTTGTGGAGGATAAGTTAACTTAGGAAGAGGTCCCGGTGGAGGCATTGGATAAAAGGGTGGAAGGAGTTGATTAATAATGATATGGTGTTAGTTAAGGCTCTTTGGAAAGTTCACCTAGTCGAAAGTGTCTCTTGGGGAGCAGCCATGGAGAAACAATATCCATATGTCATTCATTTCTATTCAAGCTTATGATAACATGTCAAGTCCTTTCATGATTCTAAGCCTTATGTTTCATCCCCTATGTCATTTACATGCATCCATGTTTATGTTAGCAAGTTCACGACGAATTTTGACACTTATGTTGATGTTCTCAAAATGGTATTTTAAATGTATTGTTGCATTCTTGTTGGGGATGATTTGTTTAGGATTACTCTTTTCACATACATTTCTTCGACATTTGGGGATGAATGTTCCCAAGGGGTGATATTGTAACAACCCCAAAAATTTGCCCAAAAATCTTCCTTGAAAGTGTTTGGAATTGTAATTTCCATATATCTCAAAATTCATGTATGATATTGAAAATCTGATTTCATATTCTCGATCAGGAGGTCATATTGAGTGGAAAATGGGTCTAACCACAATTTAAGAGCAAACGATTAGCAATTTTAATTTTCGCAATTTTGCTTATCCAGTGTCTCTGTGTCACGGACCAGACGCGGACTTGTGTAAATCCTGGCCAATTATTTTTCTTGTGGTCCAAGGCTTTTAAGGCTTGGGCCTATGTGTCCCAAATATGCATATACCTAAACATAACCATTTTTCACCCTCATATCATTCTAAACATTTTCCAATACTCACTCAAACACTTAGCTAATATTTCACCTCCTAAATTCAACTCCCAAAACCCTTTCTGAATCTTAAGGATTGCACTCAAGCTTCAAGTCTCCATCTCAATCTTCATCAAGTTCATCTCTAAAGCTAAGGTATGTAGGTTTCTTTCATCGGTTCCTTTAACCCATGATGCCAAGCATCCTTTTCTTAAAAATTACATGATTTAAAGTTGATTTACTCATAGGTCTTATCTATTATGAAATTCACTGCGCACTATCTTGGGGTTTATGAAATTATGACTGTTTTACTATGTTTTGAGCTATGGATCTAAGATCTATTATGAGACTTGATGAAGGGTTTTGCTGTATATTATTTGAAGATGGTATCAAGTATTGATTGATGGTTTTACATTGGATTTTCTAGCATGATAACACTCTTGAATTGCATGATTTTACACTAGAACTACACACCCTCCAAGTGTTTGATAAAATGCCCAATGTAGGTTTCTTGTGGAATTGACAATCCAATATATGTCGTATGAGTTGAATGACTATATGATGATAAATTGATGATAAAAGTAATGTATATATGTGTGCTTAAATCATGTACAACTCCTATGGTATTGCAACTGAATTGTTGGGCTATCATGTTGTTATGTTCTTGGGAACTGTTGATGATCTATTGTGTTCTTATGCTAACTTTTATACTCTTGACAATTGTGAAGCCTACTAGAAGGGGTTATAAACTATGTTATATGTTTTACCCTCTAGTGCAAAGCCAATTCCTACATGCAAGTGTTATAAACTATGTTGAACACCTTACCCTCACGTATGAATCAATGCTACTCATTTACACATATCCACACCTAGGGGTGATGAACTATGTTGTACTCCTTACCCTTGTGTATGGCTTGAGGTTATGCAATATATACACATATATGGGTTATGACTTATACTACCTTACCCTCATGTGCTACTCACTCACTTATTTCTACACATAGGGGTTATAACCTATGATGTACTCCTTACCCTCGTGTATTGTTTGGGGTTACATACTCAAATGAAGGGGTTATGAACTATGTGTTATGTCTCACGCTTATACTCACACATATAGGGGCTATGACCTATGCTACCTCCTTACCCTAATTTACTATCCATTACCTGCTAGAAGGGGTTATGACCTATGCTATATTCCTTACGCTCTAGTACTAGGTTTTGGATGGTCTAAGCATTTCACCTTATTATGTTATACGAGCTATGTAAGTATTATTATTTTCAAGCATGTTTCACTACAAGCATTTTTCATGCATGCCATATTGCTATTATGTTATCTATTGCTCATGATCATTCATTATGATTATGCTGACTACTTTTGTTGCATTGCATTTCACATACTTAGTACATTCCAACGTACTAATGCATATTGTATGCCTACATGATGTCACCATGCAGGAACTAGAGCCCTACTTGAGTATCTCCACCCACGAGGCTAGTACGGTTTCACTCAAGCTTGTTGGTGATACTCCGTTCTGGGGACGTTGCTTATGATCTCTTACTATGTATTAAAACTACCTTTATTTTATGTAAACTTTGACTATAAGGGAGAGCCCTGTTGCTTGTTTTGTGCCTCGCTAAGTATCTATATTTAGAGATGTTGTTGGATATGTTATGTATTTATGCTATGAGTGTTGACTCTCTTGTTTCTTGATGTTTATGATATGGAAGTTTACCCTTAGTCCCAATTCCCCTTGATTATGCTTAGCTCTTATTGTCATTTTATTGCTTCACTACCAAAGATGTATAATAATATGCTATGAAGCTTGTTTGGGGTTCCTTCTAGTTCCCCATTCGCCGGTCACATCTAGGTCCTATGCTTGGGTCGTGATAGGTTTTAGCTGCATATGCTATAAATTAGAGATTTAATACCAAACATAGCTGCTGAAGACATGGGTAACAAGATTGAACATAGAATAGTTGATTTTCACCAACAAATCTCCTTAAGTTTTGCTTCCCCAATGCTTGAAAACGCTATCAACCCTTTATACTATAAGAGCGAATTTCCTATGTACTGCTACGCTCTTTGTAAAACTAAGAAGAATGATATGTACTATGTCCTTTCTAATTTGCTTTAATAGTATGTGCAAAAGCATGAGAGCATTCTACAAATTGCTATTTGGCGGTCAAGGCCAACCATGCAGAGTACTCTAGTGATGCGCCGAAAGTGCACTTAATCGCTTTCATTTGCATCCTCTCAAGGCTTGTTCCTTTGCAACATTGGGTGGTGATCCTTCACTCCGCTAATGTGGTTCGATGAATCGGCGAAGTTCCTATCTCATCGTCTTCTTGTCATGGTTTTGTGGCTTTGAGTACTACACCATTAGATATTCTTTTGAGCCCATTAGCAGTAAGCCAAATATGTTTGGTGATGACGATTTTTACCACCTTCCTGACTTGGGCTTGAACCTTGGATGCTGCAATGCTAGGCAGTCTTTCTGAGTGTTTGGTAGATCGTCGAATATGTAGGCGATACTGTTTTTCTCTGCCTTTTGACATTTTGATCCCTTTCAAAGATTTGTCAAGTATTATTCATTTGTGCACCTTTAATTTCATTTCCTGAAATGACAAATGCATATTCGTTAGAGATGGGAAATAATAGCATACTAACAATAATTCTTTGTAAACTAGCCCCAAAATGAGTCTGAAATATGGACTCATCAGTATATTAAGTATAAATAATTATTTTGAGGTAGAGTCTAGAGGAGTCTGAAATATATTTTAAAAATGAAAGAGTTGATTGTTAAATGAAATTGAGCTTGATGAGAGTCCTATGAAAGTAAATGACCAACTTGATTGAATTGAATTTATAGAGTATATGAGCATATTGAGTCTTTGGGAATAGTATTGCACACCAAAATTGGTAATAGTTAATAACAAATCAAATCCCATGAACTACGTCACAAATATAGGATAGAGGTTATGTCTCTCTTGTCCCAAAAGAGGACTTTAATTGACGTGGATCCAATGAGGTTAATCATCCCTTATCCTAGCATGTTATTGGATGACTACAACAATGACAGTGTGAAGCATTGCATCATCACTAGTTCATAAGTTATGGTTGTCAATTAGAAAAACTTCATGATAGCACATAATAAAATTGACGTAGTATAGAATTATCCTTTCATTTTTTTTTGTAATGAAGTATATTTCATATATATTTATATTCATTATGTGTTATATATAAAGCTAAACGTTGTGGGTGCACTTGAATGTGAATTATGAAATTAGGAGAAAAAAGCTGCCAAATTAGGAGCTCAGATATGGATTATATTATTGTTCTATCCTCAGGTTCTGATTATAGTGGAAGTTGTGGTGAAGGTACTTGTTATAACTTTATTTGTCATGTAAATATTAGTATGCCCAAAACTTGGTGTTTTAGTTGAGATAACTACAATGACATTTTTATAGCATGTTAGGACTTTCTTTTCAATGATGCATGACGCTTATTTGCTATTCTAAGGTAGAAGTTCATACAAAGAAATATGGATGTGCATTATATAGTTAATGCATGTGGTTAATTATTTGATTTAGGGGTGGTAAAATTAAGTCAATCCATCCAATTCGTCCAATTCATTGAAGTTTGGACCGGTTAATAACCAGTCCAATTATTAGCTAAACTCAACCCATTTAAAATTGGGTTGATATACAACCCGAATTGACTCGAGAGAAATCATATTAAAATATTTGCAAAACACTTTTTTTTTAATTTGATATATTTTATATAGCCATAATAATGAAAAATATAACTTAATTAAGTACTAAAATATTGAAAAGAACAAATAAAATAAGTAAAACTTAGTAACAATTGGCTCGGGTTGGGTCTTGACCCACTGTGTAACTCATTACTCAACCCATTTTGACCCAAGCACTTTTGGATTGGGTTGGGTCTTGACCCATTATAACCCGCTCAAATTTGACCCAGCCCATCAAATTATCACCTCTAATGTTATTGTACTAAGTAGTTTAATTTTATGCAGATGAAGCAGATAATTTATTGAA
>JAOTQR010000086.1:15165565-15190635 GCA_025774065.1 Solanum ossicruentum | reverse complement strand
TACACCTCCCAAAACACTCAACTCCTATACTTATGCACCACAATTAACTTAAGCTCAATTACACAATATTTGCAAAAATTTCCAATGCGATAATTTACCTCAATTAAAATATTTACGGGGTCTAACATCTAAAAAATAGGCATTCACTATAATACAAATATGCTTATAACACTCCCCCTTTAAATATCTATTTGCTAGATATGTGCCTCGTTAAAATTTTACTAGATAAAACCCTATGGAAAAAAGTTCTAGCAATGGAAAAAGTGTACACATGTCTAATAATACGCATTTCGGATGCCTCATTAAAAACCTTACAAGGAAAACCCAATAGGACAAAACCTTGTAAGGAAAGAAGAGTACATCACGTATTAACTCACCCTAATGAGAACATTGATCCAAAGACTTGATCTTCACATCCCACACGATCTTCTTGAAATATGGAGTTAGTAGATATTTGGTGAACAAGTCAACCACATTGTCACTAGAATGAATCTGTTGCACATTATATCACCATTCTTTTGGAGCTCATGTATACAGAAAATCTTTAGAAAAAATGTTCTTTGTTCTATCTTTTTTAATGAATCCTCCCTTTAGAATCAAAGAGTTTTGCAAGTTCCTCACTTCAACTTCTTTAAGCAAGCAATTTATTGCCTTTTGAAAACTCTTCAAGAGTTATAAATCAAGTTATCAACTTGCATAACAATATGAAAGATGCTTAGTTAATTTAATCAATATGAAGATTATAAACAAGTTTGTCAAGAACTTATATATGTTTCATGCATTTTAAATCTTTCAAATACTTTCGTATCAATTTTGTCTATTGACGATATTTAATACTAAATGCATGACGTTTTCTAGTGTCTAGATTGTAGATCAAATAAATTTTATGCTTACCAAGAAGCATCATTCCACTTGTAATATACCATAGAATTTAGATCCGTATAATCTTTTACAATATTATGCTATATTGTATCAAAGATATCATCGACAAGATATCTCTTTTTGTCAATTTGCAGTACAACATAACTTGTAGAGATCTCATCACTTTATTATTTTTAAGTAGTTACCCTTTTCATGAGGTTTCATGAAGTATTATGTCGTAACATTTTCAAGAGCACATTGTCTCTTAATTATGACCATTTTGATCATTTTCTCCTTTTCCTTCAAAGATTATCTTATTTGGGATCAATTGCATGTCATAAATTGTGTCCTTTAGGGACATTCAATAAGAATATTTCAACTCTTAGGTTCTTATTATCTCCCTTTTATGTTAGACAAACTAACAAATATTTCAATCTATCTTGGAGAATTCATCTTTTATGCATCATAATATATTTATTAATTATATACTGCATATTAAAATTATTAAATGAAAATTATATGGTCCCTGACCATAAATCAATTGACAGGGAAATTTGATCATAATATATTAGACTGATGTATATTTTGTCTAAAATTTATCATATTTCAGACCATGAATCTTTGTTCTCATAAGAAATAATTGACCATTTATCTGATTCATTTAGTGTCAACCATCTTCGATATTTATCAATATGAATTGTCTTGATTACGTATTTTGAAAGTTGAGCTTTTAACTCAATTATCTTGCATAAACAATTTTACAAATGTCAAACTTCAAGTTGACAATAAACACACATGTGATTATCTTATAGATGTATCTATTTCACATATCACATGACCATGCACGGACCCATATTCACCTTTTACATTTTCAGAACTTAGGAAATTCAGTCCCAACATTAGTTGATCCAATCAACATATCATGAGAATAAGCAATCTTGAAGAATCTTTTATTCCTTCAATATATATCTAATAAGTAACTCCAAGTTTACCATAACGTGTGCCTTTTGCTTTAGTAAATTTCTTATTTACTATTATATGAGTAGATCTCAAATTTATTATTCAAGGAGTAATTTTCATATTTATTTCTTCTCAATTACTCTATCTCTCTTTTGGAGTTGAGTCGTGATTCTATCACAATAAAGTGCAGATTCATATTAAGAAGTTTTATTAAATACTATCACATTCACTTCAGCGAATGAATCTATATTTATATCATTTATCAAAAAGTTCTCATTCTTCAAGAATGGAACACAATCATTTTAACATATCAATTTATGATAGTTTAGTACCTCATTCCATGTTAACGTGCATTATTCAATCACTTGTCTTCTTACATTATGCATTGCTACCAAATTCACTTTAGAGAATGGAGATTTTTAATAGGGGTTGTACTGAATATCTTATTATCGTTGTGCATCAGAACTTTAACCCGATGTCTTATCCTTTTTGGTGAGATAGAACTAAAAACTATTCATTCTTCCATAGCATAAAACTATCACCAATCAAGTGATTTATCTGTATTTCAGAGTGTGTGAATTAATTTATTACATCAAATTGTATGATGTCAACGTGATTTTTAAAAATAAAATTTACTTTAAAATTTTTCTCTTTCTTCTTTAGGAAGGCTTAATAAAACTCAACCAAATGTCGGAGAGTACAACATTCACTTGCATATTGGCCTTTTTCATCATATTTATAACACCTTTTTTATGGTAATTTTCTTTAGTGAATAATTGATACCAGGAAAAGAATATTGTTCTTGGTCATTATCATGACTACGACTAGAACCGCGATCTTTTTTCATGCCTAACATGGTTGATATACACCTCATTCATTTTAGAAAGTGGTATAGATCTAGTAAGTCGATTCTTATGATTTTTCATCAATAAATCATTAGTTCGTTCAACCACAAGAAGATGAGAAATCAGTTTAAAATATTTTTTTGAAACATTTTTCTCTATATTGCTGTTATAACAACATATTCAAGGCATGAAAAATGGAGAATGTATATTCCATTGTATCAATATCTAGTTGTTTCTCCACACACTTTCAATTAAGAAGTGATTCTGACTCATGAATAGACATAAAATCTTGTAGCGTTAGATGCATTCAATCATATCGTGATTTTGAATATATGACTATCTTCAAGTGATCATATCTTTCTTTTAGGCTTTTACACAAAATAAGTGGATCCTTGACTGTGAGATATTCAATTTTTAAAATTTAGTCAAAATGATGATGCATGAATATCATAGCTTTAGCAGAGTCTCATTTTGATGCTTTATTTTTATTTTTAATGATGTCTCCAAGATGCCTAGCATCCAACACTCATGAAGGGTAGTTCTTGCCCGAATTTTGAAGTGCAACGAACTTAAGTTTTGTAAGATTAGCCATGTCAATAAAGAGAGAATAAATAAACAAATAACACCTTAGCCTTGAATCTTTAAGATGGTAGAACTTTATGCTAATAACGTGTTAGGAAAGTATAAAGTAAAGAAAAGGAAAGTAGAAAAAAGATTTCTTATTCCTCTTGAATAATATTTAGATGTATGTTTAGATGTATATTACAATGAAAGAAATCCTTATGTTTATAATGAAAAAACTAACTTGGTGTCCAAGTAAAAAATTGACTTGATCTTCAAATAAAAAACTGGCTTGATCTTCAAGTAAGATTTCAAACTGTATTAAAGGAATCTATATAATATATATTCACTATAATATGAATATGTTTGTAATACAAATAAGTTTTTCTGTAGAGTTTTAAATCCAAAACAAGATTAGATGGGATGGGAACACTGAACTAATACATTACTAATCCCTGATTATTAATCCTTTGTTATTCATCTTTGTACTTAGAGGTAACAATTGGGCGGGTCCAATCAAATTAGATCGAGTTATAATAAGTCAAGACCCAACTTAACCCAAATGTGCTTGGGTCAAAATATGTTGCATCAAAACGGGTTGAATAATGGGTTATAGAACAGATCAAAATCCAACTCGATCTAATTTTTACTTACTTTATTTGTTATTTTTTAATATTTTAATATTTAATTAAATTATATTTTTTTTTATTTTGACTATATAAAATATATATTATTAAAAAAGATGTTATAAAAATATTTTGATAAGATATTTTTGAAGCAATTCGGATATAATATCAACCTAATTTTAAATGGGTTAAAATAAATATGTAAATTATTAATCCTTTGAATTTAATTTTTTCACCCTATTTGTACCCGACTAATCACTTGTGTAGCCCGCACGAACACATTCTGGAATTTGGAAAAGAACCTACATTCTCGTTCTCGTTCTCGTAGAAATCGTTATTGACCTGTACTCGGAAGAGCAACTTCCTTCTTGTCCTCACCCAAGTTGGATATCTTTTCCTCAGCGAACACAACTTCTCAATTGGTTTGAGATCTCGTACGTGTGCTTCCCTTCTGAATTCGCAATGTCATCTCCTGCAGAGTAAGTCCCTCCCCACTGTTAATTTTTTTCATTATGCAACGCTCTAAACTTTTTGTTACTCCATATGTTGAACCATCAAGGCTTTTTTTATCGATTTTAGAGTTCCCCTATCCCTCAATTCTATGCTGTCTTGGTTATTTTTTTGGGAATTATTTGAATATATATATGTGTAATCTGATGCTGCTTCTATTATTTTCTTTATGAAATAGCCTCAATTTTCCCCCAGACCCCACTTGTGGAACTATACCGGCATAATGTTGTTGTTTGTTATTGAAATATTCTCAATTTTGAATTTGTAGGGGTTTTCAGTGGGTTAGATGGGATTGAGGATTTTCCCTTATTTGCTAGGATATATTATGCAATTCCTGGTTGTGGGGAGTTTGATCTATTTGGAGATCTTATATTTAGTTGCATTCTCAATTTATCCGTTTGAATGATGGGATTAACATTTTGGGTGGACAGTTCCATGCTCTTTGTTTAATAATACCCAAATTAAGAACCAGAAACAGTTTGCATGTTGAGAGAAGCAGCAATAAGTATGTCTACAGAGGTCATGACATAATAGAAATTCATAAGAGGAACACATGGACCGTTGATGCCGATAAATGATATTAGCATTCAGGTGCTCCACTGTTTCGAAGGAAGGGCCCCATTTTGTTATGCCGTGGAGAGGATTGAATGGTACATTTGATGTGAGCAGGACGACACCAATGTACATAAAGAATAAATGTGAAACCAGGAATTATGTGTTCAGCCAATTATGTCATGGGTGATGAGGAATTCTGGTATAATAATAAAATCCAGTGAGAATATAAATTACAGACAAACCCTTTAATTTACTCAATAAGGGTCCAAATATTGTATTCTTTAATGTTGTCTTACGATTTGTTCAGCCGACTTCACAACTTACTCTAAGGATATAACTCTCTCTACGTCTCGCTCTTTATTCTCTTTTTCTCCTTTTAGGCCTTAAAAATCAGAACGGGTGCATCAATTTATAGGCATATTGTTAGTTCACTGTGCCATTTGGACACTCTAACCTTCACACAATTCAAGCTTTCTGATTTGAATCTTCTATTCAGCATGTCTGAATCAAGCAATCTAGATTAGTTCAAATTCTCCATGCTTGAATTTAACCATCAATATTTGGATATCTGAAAACATAGGAAAAAGGAACAATTGCTGATTTCTTGAAAATTCAAGACCTCTTAATAGATTTCTGCTGGCTTGAATTTTCTAACATGGGAGACTTGCTTCATCTTGAACAAAATTGACTAACCGGTTCTCAGTACTAATCATGTAAAAACAATACATGATCTTATCATGTGGTATCACCTTAGCCAGTTCTTACTTGCATTTCTCTGGCTTCATGGCAACTTTGTTATATTCTGGAATCTTTTGAACTCTCTGGAGCTGGGAAGGAGTGCTGTCCAGTCAAAAACTCAGTGAAAGAACTCAAATGTTCATAACATGCATGTTGTGAAGATAAGGATGTTGAGAAGGATGTGTGGATATACTAGGAGTGATAAGATTTAAAATGAGGTTATTTGGACGAAGGTGGGAGTGGTTTCTATGGTAGATGAGAGAAGCGAGACTGGGATGGATTGTGCATGTGCAGAGGAGGTATATCAATGCCCCAGTTAGGAGGTGCCAGAGGGTTGGATTTAGGGGCTATATAGAGGGGTAGGGGTAGACCGAAAAAGTTTCGAGGAGAGGTGATTAAATAGAATGTAGTGTAACTTTATATTACGGAGAATATGACCTTAGATAGAAAAGAGTAGAGGTCGCGTGTTAGTATAAAAGGCTAGTAGGGGTAGGATGTTATTCTGTGATGATTTAAGGTTTGTCATAGGATTATCGTGCCAATATAGTTGTGTTTTTATTACACTTCGGTTATTTTGCTACTTTTATTTTTTGTCGTAGAATTGACATTGCTCTTTGTTTTAGCTGCTATTTTATATCTATAGTTCTTTTCGTCCTTTATTTGAAGCTGATATATTTGAGCTGAGGGTCTTTTGGAAACAACCTCTCTATTTCCATGAGATAGTGGTAAGGTTTGCGTACACTCTACCTTCCCTAGACCTCACTTGTGGGATTTCATTGGAAATGTTGTTGTTGTTTTGAGCTCTTTGGAATTTTGCCTTAGTGACTTTGTCCGAGCTCGTGTGAGTTGTGCTGCATATTCCATTTCATCTCAGAATTCCTTTCCATGACCAGCTGCGTTATTCAACACAATGACTCTTTTAGGCACTAGCATTCACTTGTATGGTGGCTGACTTCATCTTTGCTCTAGCTTCTTGCTAAAAAGTCATTGTGCGAAAGCTTGCCTTTGTCACACTCATGCATGCTTAAATAGCTTTGCCCATTGTGTCTTGCTTATCATTGAGTGATATCTGAAACTCACCATAAATGTACATGGGCCTTATTACTTTTCGTCCAATCTCAACCCATATAGGGAGCATTACATGATAACTCACATTTTGACATTATGTATGTTATGAACATCCTGAATCAATGGGAAACAACACAACTAAAGTATATCAATAATTGTGAAAAATGCCTTTACATATTGCCTTGGGCTTTGATCCCATTTGTCATAATGTGAGGATCGACCTGTACATTTTATATAGAAGAGAATGATATTAGTGTAAAAACCAAGTTGGCAATGGATACACCAACAGATAAGGAGGATGGATTACAATACAATAGAGTATACAAAAGGAAATAGAAAACTAATGCTTACATTCTAATTCATCCATAAAGTACCTCAAAGTAATTCCGTAAAACTTCACATTAAGATGGATTTTACACTAGTGTATCCTAAGACCATATCATATGATACTGTCTCACTTATCCAAAAAAAGCCTCACGGTTCTCACTATGTAACAGTTCCTTCTATTCCTCATACCTGGGGAGGTTTCTTTCTTCTTCTCATTATATTTTCTTCCATATCTATCTGATGAAATAGGGTGCCTCAGTTGTTGGCATATGGTTAGCGCACACCCAATTTAAAGATTCAGAATATACAGGCATATGATTAGCATACATCCAATCAGAAAATTCTAAGTTTCAAACTTGTCAAACTTTGATCTTCTGCTCAACGTGCTTGAATCAAGCCTTCGATATTGTTTGAAACTCTCCATGTTTAAACCTAAGATTCAATACTTAGGAAGAGAATTAATCATGGGCCAACTTCCTTTAAGAGTGTTGGTGATATGCTGGGATTCAAAAATTTTCATTCCAGCTGAAGTAGATCTGTCAATGTTAAAATCATTTGACATTATCATGGGGTAGAACAGGACTTGGCAAGCTTGTACATTACAATATGTAAATTATTAATACTATATCAACTGGGAGAAAAGGAGAAAGAACGTATGTACTTAATAAGCTCTCGTCCGTCTTTATTGAAGGCTAATTATCGTCTTATTCATCAATAGTTGTGATTGGTCATCTGTATTTCTGAATATGACATGAAACTGATTTTCTGGTATCTTCCTTCCACACTGTCCACGCAATGCATTTTAGGGTTGAAATCTACATGTTCTTAGTTCTTTTGTCCCCCATCTGATCCAGCGTTACTAAGGTACCTTTGACGGTGTAGGGCATTGCAGTGCTTAAGCCAAATGGTCAAAGAAATACATACCAGATCCCTGTCACCTTTGAATAGAGATGGTAAAGATGACAACATCTTTTCATAAAACTTCAGAACTTCATAGAAGCTTCTAAAAAAGTGAAGGAGACATGCTCCCAGGCACATATATCGAGATTGTTTCTCTCTTAATTCCTAGGAGGGTAGAACCCACCTTTCTGGTGACCCCAACACTGGAAAATTTCCTTCTTCCTTTCCCAGTTATCACCTTACGTGCTAACTAGCCAACCCTTTTCTTCTTAGTTTAAGCTCTCCATCATGGGAAATAATAGTGTTTATTTTACTATAGGTTTCAGATGTTACGATATTACTAGGTATTTTTCACGTGGAGAAATATGGTATGACTGGATGGAATGTGGTAGAAATAGAATGAAAAGAGCAAGCTTTAGTCATAAATCGATGGAGTGGATATGCAACATCCTTAGGGAAGCCTCTAAAACCAAAGGCAATGCAGTTTGCAGATGGAAGAGACAGGAATCATTGATGCAGTTATTCTATGCAAGAAATTTCGGCAAGCAGGGGAGATATGTAAATATCATCAGTGGACAAGACAGAAACAGGTGACTATGAATTATCCTGAGACAACATTCAATGGAGGTTGGTGACATCTAGCGGTTAAAATAGAGAGGCACATTTATTAAAAAATCACAAGAACCTTTAATAGAACTCATATTTTAGGTGACAAGGAGATCTCATATGCAGAGACTATTAAGAGAAATAAATGGATCTCCAGAGATTTTGACAAGGTGACCCCCACAGAGAAATGAAATATCATCCACATTGAAGGAGATACCAAATCGTCACAAAATGAACCCCTGAGCAGAAGCATCTACGGGCAGGTCCAAGTAAATGGGTCTAATCCAACACTCTCGGAGATTCACAGTTGGACTAGCTCAAACTGGAAATAGGACCATGGTTTGAACATCTATGACATGGGAAAAAATTGCTTCGTTTTTGAGTTTGCCTCAGCAGCAGCTGCAGAACATACCCTCAAAGGCAGCTGGTTCGGGAAGAAATAGAGATTGCAACTCCAATGGTGGACACAGCGACAGGTGCTATCCAGTCTAGCGCAACTGTTAACCAGACCTGGAAAAGATTAGTAGGTCTACCTCTCCATCTCTGGTTGAAAAAGGTGTTCGAAGCAATAGGTGACTTTTGTACTATGTGGGTGTCCGAGACGGGTGCGAATCCAAGAGTCGGATTCGGCAAAATCTAAAATTTAAGATTCGGGGGTGTGAATCCGAGTATGGATACTGGTGCGGGGATTTGGCTAAAAAATTCAATATTATAAAAATATAATTATAAGAATATTCTAAAGTTGAGAGATATGTTGTGATAAACTTACATGTATATTGTAGAATTCACATTAGAATGGAGAGTAAAAAAGGCAGTATATCAAAATTTATGTCCATAAGTCAAAATTTACATTAAGTAGAACATACAATTAATAAATTTAAAATTAGTTTTTTTCAGTGATTTAAAATTAATTCTATTTATAATATATAATAAATAAAATAATTTTATTAATCATGTTGCGCCTGATAAAGCCCAACCTATATCAGTTTACCACTAATTAAAAAAAAGTTAAAATATTTTTAAGTTCCAACAACCGATAGCCTCAAGAGTGATGCCTAGACTTTTCCCATTCTTCTCTTTTCTGAGACAATATTTCTCAGAAGTGAAGTCCTTGCGTCGCTGAAGCTTCTCTTTTCCAAGACGGCGAAGTGGATCTAGTGATATGTAAGTATTGATCTCCAGACGTCGCCGGCGAAGTCTCTCTCGATGGCGAAGTCCCTGTTGCCGGCAAAGTTTCTGTTGTTTATTAGGTTCGTCGGAGAAATATCATTGACTTTATGAAATAAAATTGCTCTCTTCTTCCCCAAATTTGTTGTTGAGTCTGGTCAAAGTATTCCTTAAAGGCCTTTTTAGAACTGAACACTGGCAAGTTGGCTATGGATAAAAAACGGCAGAATGGAGCGGCCGGAGTTGACCGAATCGGAGATGCAGCCCGCACTCGCATCCACACCCGTACCGCGTCGAGACGGGTTCGTCGGCAAAAATGGAGAGTCCGCGCAACATAACTTTTGTGTAGGATCGATAATGACGGAGGAGGAGACAAAACTTCGTAACCATCTAAATGGGCAAGAATTCTTGTGAAGGGTGGGGAGACCTAATCCCAAAGGAGGTGAGAATCAGTCGGAGGGAGTTCGCTACATCATCCAAATCTCGGATAATCTTCGACAAAATTCTATGTCAGAGAAGAGAGGGAGAACGCTAGAGATAAGGGAGTGGATAAAAGGAAGCTCCGAAGTAGCACTCCACAAGCTAGCCGCAGCTGTCCATGCAGAGGACCATCTGGGTTGCTCTTACTTTGTTGAATTCCTCTCTCCTACACGTGACTTGGCATGTGACCTTCCAAACAGGAAAAGAAATAAGGATAAAAAGCGTTTGGGCTTGGACCCGCCGGGCCCCAAGTCCTCAATCTCTTTATTGAGGAATTTGGGCTTATCCAAAAGAAACACACAGACCCTTTATGTGACCCTTCCAAACAGGAAAAGAAATAAGGATAAAAAAGGCGTTTGGGCTTGGACCCGCTGGGACCCAAGTCCTCAATCTCTTTATTGAGGAATTTGGGCCTATCCAAAAGAAACCCACAGACCCTTTATATGTGAAGATAAGAGGCAAATAGTTCTATCGCAAGAGCGATAGAAGCTGATCATCTCCTTGATCCAAGAACCATCGATGCAACATGCAATTCTTTGCCATTTGAGAAACAAATTGGCGATGGTGCGATGTCAATTATTCACATAGACAACAGCGAAATTTGAGATATACACATGGGAAAATCTTCTTCTGGGGAAAAAGTGGAAGGAGAAAACAAAGTGGACATTATACCCTCAATTCAACATAAGCTGAAACTGTGATGGTGCCGGAACAATCCATCCCGATTTGGGTCCAATGAAACATCTTCCAATAGAGCAAAGAATTCAGAGTCCACTTCCAAGGATGTGGGAAGCGTCTCTAAATATGTTCTGGTAAGAGAAGAGACAAGCAACCGAAGAGAACGCAGGTGCAATGGTGCCAATGACCCAAAGGAGAAAATCCTGAAGGAACTGAAAAATTTAGAGCCAAACAACTACTTAATAACTTTTGGTACAAGAAGTTGGGGGGGGGTGGATATTACGTAGACAATCTCAATGAAAGTTAACATTGTATCATGGAACGTAAAGGGCCTAATGATCCTAGGAAGAGGCTATTGATTATGAATATGATACACAAGTGGAAGGCTGATGTTTATTGTCTACAAGAATCAAAATTGAAAGGTGGTACAGGAAGGTGAAATTTGCACAAATTTAAGCAAGAGGCACTAAGGGAGGCATTATCATTATGTGGGGTGGCAACATCTGGGAAGGGGAAGTTGGTGAGATAGGGGCCTATTGCATCAGAGTAAAACTTCAGGGTAAAATACAAGACTTCAGTTGGCATTTGACTGGAGTGTATGGACCAAATTGTAGGGAGGAAAGGGAATGCACCAAATTGTAGGGAGGAAAGGGAAGAGAACTGGGGAGAGTCGGGATCAGTGAGGGGTCTTTTCAGTGGGCCTTGGGTGTTTGCGGGGATTTCAATGTTGTGAGATTTCCCTCAGAGAAGAAGACTTGCAACAGATTCACGAAAGCCATGGGAGATTTCTCAGAATTTTTAGCAGCTTGAGGACCCTCTACTCACAGGTGGTAGTTTCACTTGGAGGAAAGGTGATAGACATGACAGCTTCAATGCTGGACCGGTTTCTAATATCAGAGGAATGGGAAGTTCCTTTCAGGAATATCAAGCAATCAATCCTGCCAAGAGTTACCTCTGGTCATAATCCAATCCTACTAGTGTGTGGGAATTGCGAGAAATCAGAGTCATTTCATGTTCGAAAATCGGTGGCTGCAAACAGAGAACTTCAAAGAGAGAATCAAGGGATGGTGGGATGCTGAAGCTGTTGTAGGCAGACCTGACTATATCCTAGCTTGTATGTTGAAAGCCCTCAAAAGAACTGAAAGAGTGGAGCAAATCTGTCCGAGGATACTTGGAACTTTAGCAAGGTACAGAATGTATCGTCAAATAATCAATATGATTCCACAAGATATAGAAACAGAGCATCCTAAATCATCTGAGTTGGATGTGATACAGGACCAGAGACGCTTGTCTGATGGTGAATCTTATTTGAGAGCTGTCCTAACCATAGAATTTGAAGAAGTTGCAAAGAGGGAGGAAGCAGCATGGAGGCAAAGATCTAGGGCATTGTGGTGAAAGGAGGGTGACAAAAACACAAAGTTCTTCCAAAGAACAGCTAATTGTCATAAGAAATACAACAACATTGATAGTTTACTGGTCAATGGGGTTAGGGTATCTGATCCTGTGGTGATTAAAGAAGAGATTATTCACTTCTACCAGAATCTCTACTGATAAATTGAGCATTGGAGGCCACAATTCAGTCCTAGAGAACAAGCTATGATTAATGAGGGAGAGAACTCACTTCTACAGAGCCAGTTTGAAGAACAGGAGATAAAAAATTGTGTGTTTGCTTGTGCAGGCGACAAAGCACCTGGACCTGATGGATTCTCTATGGCCTTTTTCATATACTGTTGGGAGGTGATAGCAGCCATTCAGAACTTCCATGACCAAGGCTACTTTGAGAAACACTTCAATGCAACTTTCATAGCCTTGATCCCAAAAAAGGTGGCTGCCTCAGAACTTAAGGATGTCAGGCCCATTAACTTGATTAGTAGCAGATACAACATCATATCTAAGTTAGTAACAGAAAGGTTCAAGAAAGTGATGGCTAAACTGGTGGATGTCAACCACATGGCTTTCATCAAAGGAAGACAGATCATGGATGCTATACTAATTGCAATTGAGTGTGTGGATATGAGGAATATCTCAAAAGCTCTAGGGATTCTATGTAAGTTGGACATAGAAAAGGCTTACAATCACATAAGCTAGAATTTGGCTTACGATCACATAAGCTGGAATTTCTATGGCATACCCTTGAGAATGGGTTTTGGGAGTGTAGATAAATTGGTTAAAATTTTGTATAAGAACAGTCAAGTTTTCAGTTTTAATCAATGGTAATTTATCTGGTTTTTCCTTCAGAAAGAGGATCAAAGGCAAGGAGACCCTCTCTCCCCTTTCTAGTTTATCCTAGCTATGGGAGGACTCAGTGACATGCTGAAAACAGCTCAAGCAAACAACAGAATAATGGGTTTCAAAATGAAGGATGGGAACACTCTAGGTCTACCAATTTCCCATTTGCAATATGCTAATGATAGACTGATATTCTGTGGTGCAGAGATAGAACAGCTGAAACACCGAATAGGCATCTTTGCCCTTTTTGAAGCCATCTCTGGATTGCACATAAACTGGGGGAAAAGTTGTGTGTATCCAGTCAATGAGGTACCAAATATTAATGACCTGGCCTACATTCCAGGAGGTAAAGTGGGAGGGTTATCTCCTATCTATTTAGGGATGCCTCTGGGAGCTAGGAGTAAGTCCAAAAACATATGGAATGCAGTGGTGGAAAATGTGAGGAGAAGTTAGTAAATTGGGAGAGTCAATATTTATCATTGGACTGCAGGTTGACACTCATCAACAGTGTGCTGGATGCCATGCAAACATATATGATGTCCTTATTCCCTATACCGGGGAGTGTGTCCAAGAACCTAGATTCTATTAGAAGAAATTTCCTATGGCAAGGAAATGGAGGAGGAGAGAAGCAACATCATCTAGTAAAGTGGAATGTTGTGATCAAAAATAAGAAAGAAGGGGGAATGGGCATCAAGAATCTGGAAGCACAAAATCAAAGCCTCCTTTTAAAATGGTTATGGAGATTTGCTTCTTAGGAAGGACTATGGAAAGAAGCTATAATCTCTAGATTTGAAATGGATGACTTTTGGATCACTAACGAAGTGAGAAATCCCTATGATGTTGGACTGTGGAGACAAATCAGGAACCAATGGCAAAACATATGGGACAATTCCAGACTGATCATAGGATATGGAAGGAAGAAATCTTTTTGGAATGATGTCTGGGTGGGGCAACATACTTTGGAACGTCTGTTCTCTGTTATCCAGAACTTCAATGACCAAGATCAGCAACAGTTGCAAATATCAGAAACAACCAAGGTTGGAATCTTACTTTCAGAAGATTACTCTATGATTGTGAGACAGAAAGTCTAACAGAGTTCTAAAGTGTCTTGGAGCAAGCCAAAGACCCCACCATAGAGGAAGACAATCTACAATGGTTGAAGACCAAGAATGAGAAGTTCACAGTAAAATCAGCATACAAACACTTTGATAGGCCAACTGAAATGTTAGCACCATGGCCTTGGAAGATGATATGGAAGGTTAAAATACCACACAAGATGGCTTGTTCCTCATGGCTAGTTGCCAGACAAGCAACACTAATGCAGGAAAACCTCATGAAAAGGGGTAGACAGTTATGCTCTGGATGTTTCTTTTGTGAAATTGCAACAGAGACAACAAACCATCTTTTCATACATTGTAGGGTGACAAAAATTGTGGCAGATGTTTTTTTTGGAGAATTTAGGTGAATTCTAGGTAATAGAATTTTGGTAGTTATTCCTTTTTTGGAGAATTTAGGTGAATTCCAGGTATTAGAATTTTGGTAGTTATTTCTATACCTCTGATATAATTACTACTGAAATAAACTATTGGTGTATTTCTCTGTTTATAAAATGTTACCTTGATAAACAAAAGCATCTATTCATGTGTGTAGCATCTATTGTGTCCTATTCAGATCTCTTTGTAGATTATCTTGCATGAGCCAACTTATTTGAAAAATTGCATAAGACAAGCCTTATGCATTTCTTTCCTTAAAGACAGGTCAATTTTATTGGTATTTTGGCTCTCCATATTTACTGCCTGGAAACTGTTGACCATTTCTGTTTTACTAGGGTGGAGATTGTAATTAGACTTCAGTATGACCTGCCATCTATTGTACCTGACTGAGTTTACCTCTTCTAGTAATTCCACTGTCAGTTAATCTCTTGGGTAATGGGGTTATTCCCTTCCAATATTTGACGTTTCCTCCTAAATTTTAAGTCCCAATTGATTCTCCTGTTGTTTATTGTTAAGCATTTAGCTATGGAAACTTCATTTTTGTGCTGTGAAGTTGTACCAATTCTGGAATTTATCTTTCTGTGGCATGTGCTCAAGTGAGGCATACTTTAGAATCTAATGCTTATGTCACTTCCAAAGAAAGGAAAAGTTTGGAATGTATGTGCCTAGTGATTGAGAGTTAGACTATACTTGATATGGCCATTTTTGATTCCATCTTCTGGTCATTCTTATAAGTGTTTTCTGCTTTATACTTATGATTTTCCATGTCATGTTTTCACTACAAAATCTAATTTGTCTCCTCATTGCAGGTTCTACAAATCACTTCCACCTATAAGCAAGGCTTATGGAACTGCTTGTCTGTTGTTTACCATTGCATATCAGTTGGGATTGTATCATCCCGTTCATATTGCATTGTTATATGAGCTAGTACTCTCTAAATTTCAGGTAGATTTGCTTTCAGTAGTGATATTGTGTTATCATTTCAACATCTGTACGATGCTAACCAGCCAACAAATATATCATACTGGTGATTGTGTTAATCAATTAGCATCCTTTTAGGAAACATTATTTTCCTAGTGTAATTACATGAATATAATTGTTTTTTTTCTATAGTTGATTGTCTTTCCATGATTAGTTATAAGATTCATTATATAAATATCTCTTCTCATGGGATGTAAAGTCATACATAAATGCATGAAGACATTTCTCCTCCTCAAAATCTGTCTCTAAAGCTGTTGTGATCTGTTAACAAATGAAGTTTAAATTCTGATGTTTGAGTCCAATAAGTATTTAAGTTTAACTTCAGTCTTTACTTTTCTAGTCCTTAAGAGTAGTTATTGTATTTGCATTTCAGTCCTCAATTCTGTTATGGAAATAGGACAGCTGTCATACTATTTTGCTGATTCTAAGGGATTATATGTCCTTGTACTGCATTTGAAGGAATTTTGTCAGAAAATTTTCCAAATTCTATCTTCTTCTTTCTTCTTCTTACTTCTCCCTCTTTAGCTATAGTAACAAGAGCAGCCACTTGTTACAGTGGTATCAGAGCCTCCTTTTACCTCTTTACTGCCATCTATGGTGTCACCCTCTGATTTTCAGGCCCTACAGGATGATGTAAGAGCTGTTTGAATTCAGCTCTCACTTTCGTGGATGATGTGAGCAAATTATTTGAAACAATTGAGCTGAACCAATCAGAGTTTCAAAATCATCTCAATGAGGTGCGGAGACAAACAAGAAATTAGAGTTTATCATTTCGAAAATGAGTGTACAAACTCTCCCTCAATCTCCAACAGCGACTCTGACTGACTTAATTCCATATACAATGTCAAATGGGGTTCTTGGAACTCAAAATAGGATGGAAACTGGACAACCATTACACAAGAAATCACAAATAGTTGGTTCTCGGTCGCCATTTGCTCCTACATTTGAAGTAGGTAGGGCTTGTCCTTCCCACCAGCTCCCCTTTTCTCGTCTCCATTATTTAGGAGTCCCATGTATTCCTCAGCTCTTCCTCTACTACCCACCCTGATTATGCATATCCCTGAGTCTACAACCTCCCACAGAACAGTTAAACCAAAAATTAACTTCCCTGAATTTGATGGTAGCAATCCCAGCCTCCCCCAGGAGTTGGCTAAGAAAGTGTGAAAAGTTTTTTGAATTGTATAACATTTCAGAGCCAGAAAAGCTCAGTTATGCTTCTGTGCATTTGGGAGACAGAGAGGATATATGGTTGACAGTTACGTTGGTAACTATAGAGAAAGGATAAATTGGCATAGATTCTGCACCTAAATGTGTAGAAGGTTTGGGAATATAAGACCCCAAGATATTGTGGATGAATTTAATAAGTTGATGCAAATGGGGACTCTGGATCAGTTTCAAGAGAAGTTTGAAGAGCTTACAGTTATATGGCCATTATTAATCGACTCTTGAATGAAACTCTTTATGTGGCAAGTTTTATTAGTGGTCTTAGACCTGAGTTGTAGCCACTAGTGAAGTCAGCTAATCCTACCACAGGTTTAGATGCTTATAAAGTAGAAAATGTGTATGAAGAATCATTCAAGGCTCTTATACCTTTTGTCCTTAATAGACATCATCAAACCACTACACAAGGACCTTTAGCCATCAGATATCCCAAATCCACAAGCTCCTCCAAATAGACCACCTGTTGGAGTTCACAATCAACAACCATTGAGAATAACCTATCCCAATCAAATACCACAAGGTAGAGCTCCATTCTAACCAAACACTCTACCTTCTAACCTTGAAGCATTGAGGGTGCAGGCTCTTTGTTACAAGTGCAAGGAGAGATATCATCTTGGTCACCAATGCAAACAAAGAGCATTACAAGCTATTGGAGGTGAGGAGATGGAAGGAGGAGACCAACTTGAAGAATTTGTAGATGTCCCTGGGACATTGGAGGAAGAAGTAGAAGAATAAGCTGAAGTGTCCCTAAGTGCCTTGTTAGGCTTGAGGTCTTCCAGTAGTAATATGTCTACCATCAAACTCATAGGTTATACCAAGAAGCTGCCTATGGTAGTTTTTTAATTGATAATGGATCTATCCACTCAATTATTGATCTTAACATTGTTAAAATATTGAGGTTGCCAGTACAACCCATGAGGAAGTCTCTGAGGGTAAGAATAGCTAATGGTGAGCTAATGAGTTGCCAATTGGAAAGCCCGCAAGATGAACGGTTCAATTTCAAGCTAAGATTGATGAAGGTAGGAGGTTGTGACATGATCGTAGGCATGGATTGATAGATATTGTGTTATCTTGCATACCAGACCCATATCCTAAGCTTCATAACTGATGGGAGAATGGTAACTTTATATGGGGTCACTGAGGAGCCTGAAGTTACTACAGTAGGCACTGAAGCACTAAATGCTACACTGTGGAACTTATGAGGTAGTATCTGAGTCAGCTATGATACAAGAGGCGAAGGCTACAAAAGAGCAAAAAGAGGTACATCCTGGAATTAGCAGATTATTGAAACAGCATGCAGATATATTCCAGGATCTAAGGAATTGCCACCAAGAGTAACTTGTGATCACTGGATCAATCTAGTTCTAGGAGCTCAGCTTTTTAACCTTGAGATGCAGGTACTCGTATATGATCAAAAGAATGCCATTGAATCTATTATCATGATATGCTCTGTAGTACCTCGTCAATCACCTTTTGCTTCCCCAGCCCTGTTGGTTAAGAAAAAGGACTCTACCTGGAGATTATGTGTAGATTACAGAAGGCTAAACAACTTAACTGTAAAGATCAAGTACCCATTCCCATGATTGACGGTCTATTAGATTTGTTTGGAGCTATTGTGTTCTCAAGGTTGATCATAGGGATGGGTATCATCAAGTAAGAATGAGGAGTGGTGAAGAATAGATAACTGCATTTAGGACTCACCATGGCTATGGGAATTCAGTATTATGCCATTTGGATTGACTAATGCTCCAGCTACATTTCAGTCCTTAATGAATCTGTGCTTAAAGATCAAATGAGGAAATTTCTATTAGTATTCTTTGATGACATGCTAATATATGGTAAGAACATGGAGGAGCTCATACATCACTTGGACATTGTGTTGAGGCTACTAAAGGCAAACAACCTTTTTGCTAAGCTCAGCAAATGTGATTTTGGACAGCCGCAAGTAGAATACTTGGGCCATATAATCGTGGTAGTAGTGTAAGTACTGACCAGTCCAAGGTAGTTGCTATGGTTGATTGGGCCACATCCCAACACTGTAAAAGAATTGAGCAGTTTTCTCTGGTTAATGGGCTAGTACAGAAAGTTTGTTAAGGGGTATGCACAACTGAGCAAGCCTTTTTGACTAGCCTCCTGGAAAAAAAGGAGAATTTAAATGGAATACTGAAGCTGACAAAGCCTTGTATCAATTAAAAGTAGCTGTGTCTAGTGCTCCAGTATTAGCACTTCCCGACTTCAGTAAACCTTTTATGTTAGAGGTGAATGCATGCACCACTGGTGTTGGAGCTGTGCTGATGCATGGTAAGATACCCTTAGCATTCATGAGTCAATCCTTGAGTAAATGACATCAGGGACTGTCCGCCTATGAAAAGAAACTAATTGTTCTTCTAGAAGCTGTAGACAAATGGAGACCTTACCTTCTCCCTCACCACTTCATAATTAAAACCTACCATTTTAGTTTGAAGTTTCTACAGGAGCTGTTCAAACTTAATTGTTACAGAATGCTGTCTGGCTGAGTTGTTACATTAGTCAGCACATGTATTTTTTTCTTAGAGCTAGTTCCTATTTTAGACACTACATAATAGACTGCTTTCTTGCTTTGATTTTATTGATTAAACATTTTGTTAGACATAGCCTGATAAAAATAAAATCTAACTGGAAAAAACACCATCACCTTTTCTGTGGAGGGCAATAAGGAGGGTAATATGATTCTCCCTAGTTCCATCATTGAAACATCTATCATAGGGATAAGTTAAAATTGGAGAAAGAATCAGGAGCAAACTGATGGGCATTTGGATAGATCTGATTTGATAACTTACTCAAGTAGACATAAAGCAGAAGAAGCCAATATACAATCTGGCGAAGGTGCACCTTCTTCTACTGATGAGTTATCTACATTCCTACTGAATTAGATTTGCCTACTGCTCAGAAAAAGACTTAGATCTTGTAGCGAACATCCTTTATTTGATTTTTGCAACTATGATTCTCAATCTCCCTCCAATAGAGCCTTTGACTTTTCTATTTCTTCTATATCTATTCCCTAGAATTGGAGGGAAGTTTGTGTAGATCATTAATGGAAGCAAGCTATGATTGAAGAAATGAAAGCCTTGGCAAAAATTGAGAAACAACCTTACGGCTTCTTTTTCATCTTTTTTGGAGCCAATGATCTATCAGAAACAACTTCCCGTACCATCACAAGCAGGAGTAAGGTCTGCATATGCACTATTCTCCCAAGACTTAACCTGTGGGATTATTATTGGGTTTGTTGTTGTTATTGTTTTATTACACGGGAGCCATCACTGTTCTCGCTTTACTACTCATGCCGTAATGTATGGCTTTTGCTCAAAACTGCAACTCCTTTGGCTTCCCCTCAATTACTTTAGTTTCATGACAATATTAAATGGTTCAATTAATGTTAATGAAAGATAATTCTGTTGCTAATTGTAGCTATCTTCTATTTGCTGTTTGTTGTAACCTAGTCACTCTCTGTTTCTACCACTTTATCCTATTAGCAAACAAAATCGATGAGAACTACCTCTAATACTATTTTTTTGTACAACAACAACAACAGCAGCATACCCAGTAAAATCCCACAAGTGGGGTCTGGGGAGGGTAGAATGTACGTAGACCTTACCACTACCTCATAGAAGTAGAAACAAGAGGCTGTTTCCTTTCAAAGGACAAATTGTTTCACCGGATGAGCCAGCAAAAATCAACCAATTTAAGGAGGAGGGCATGTGCTTGTTTAACTTTGATGACATATCGAAGATGCTTGAGATTTGAAGAGTCTTAAACAGGGAAATTCAATCTGAATTATCTATTAAGATTTTGATCGCTAAATAACCATAAAATATATAGTATTTTGTGTCATAATGTAACATTCACTATTTTCTGGTGTAGATGGTCAGGAAAAGTTATAGCAAGTGTGACTTTGTCTATTAAAGTACAGTTACAAGACCTGGGCTCAATATTGGAAAAATGGACGGGTAGGTGAATTCTTTTTATTGGTCCAATTGTTAAATTTACTGTTCTGGTCAATTGGAATCTTGAGGGCTTTTCAAATCTTAAAGGGTTTTTGTGCAAGGATACCCATTGTCTCCTTACCTGTTTGTTTTAATTATGGAGGTATTTAGCGAGGTATTTGCAAAAAGCCACTTGATATAGTTGGACACAAGGTTTTAGGATTGAAGGAGATGATAGAAGTGTTCTTCAAATCAAGCACATAGTCTATGCTGATGACATTCTGGTCTTGTGTAGTTGATATAAGGCAACTATTTATGCATGAGAATTATTTTGCTAGTCTTTTAAGCAGTCTCTGGACTTAAAATTGAAGCAAGAGTTGCATCTTCTTTGTTAATGTGGACAATCTCATACAGGAGTTCGCTGAAAGTTTGGTTATATCGCTGCAAAGTTTTCTTCTACTTGGGATTGGCTGTGTTCTGAATGACGTGACGTTGGTGCTCTATAAGGTTTATAGATGAGCGTGAGAAAAAAATATCTGGGCAAGAGGTAGTACCTCTCTTTTGGTGGAAGATTGACATTGACTCATGTTTTGGATGGGATACCGACATACTTAATTTCGTCATTACCAATCCTGGCAAAGGTGGGAGTAGCATATTTTGACAAGCTGAGGAGGGATTTCATTTGGGATGGTAATGGTGACAGCAGGAAACTCCACTTAATGAAATGACAAAAAAATGAGTAAAAACAGAAGGGCTTGGAGTAAGGGACCTGAAAATGCACAACAGGAATCGTCTGTATAAGTGGTTTTGGGATTGTAAGACTGTAACCTCTCCCAATGTGTGGCTATGTGTAAGCAAATAATAAACCTGTGGGTGTAAGAATAGTATTAAATTAAAGGTGGGGAATGCAAAAAAGATTAGATTGTGGTTTGACAGATGATTTGATTAGGGGTTGTTGAAGAACAAATTTCCTACCATTTACATCTTGATTCTAAATCAGGATTGCGTGCTTTTGATTGTTTTCTTCTATGGAGGCTGGAACTTTCAATCCATCAGGATTTTAATGATTGAAAGTTGGATAAATCAGCTCCCTTTTTACAGTAAATGCAGATTGTAAGACATTAAGAAAAGTAGGATGCACATACATGACTTGCAACAACTCGAGAAACTTTATTGTGAAATCTTGTTATGAATGGCTACGACGACATACTCATATTTTTGTGATTCATTGGCCCTAGAAAAATGCTTTAGAAATCTAAGCCTACACGCTAGGTAGCATGTTTTGGGAGGATTGCTGCCTATGGTTGTTGTTTGACTCGAGATAATATACAGAGGACGGTGTTTAGCTTATGCAACATGTGCATTTTATTTGTATGCTCTGAAGAAACTATAAGCCACTTGTTGCGCTGTAGTCAAACATGGCTTCTTTGGTTGTTATTTCTAAAAGATTCTTTGGTGTTTGCTGGGTGATGCCACAGAGCTTTAAAATTACTCAGCTGTTAGCGAAGACAAAGTGTGGAAAGAAAGCTGAAGAACATTTGGAGATTAATTCCCCTAAGCATCATCATATGGAAAATATGGCATGAGGGAGACAAACGATGCTTTGAAGGAAGAAAAGAGTGAAATTGCTTTTGTAAAATTAGATGTTTGCATAATTTATTTTGTTCGGCATAGGGACAATGCTATTATTTGAATATCTCACTTTATGGCCCTCTTGATTTTGTTTGTGTAATTTCTGATGGAGTCCAGGTTCATATAGCTTTTTCAGTTCCTCTTTGTTACTACTTAATAAACATTTAATTTAACTTATGTACACACACACACACGTGTGTGTGTATAAGAGTGTGTGTGTGTATGCACACACACAGACACACATATACATACACACACATATAAAGATATTTAAATACACACACACACACACACACACATGGATATACATATATACATATATGTACACGCATATACATATATAAACATATACGTATATACACATTAGTGTTTTGGATGGCGAAAGGCAACATGGGTCTGCCTCGCCACGCGATGAGGTGCTTGCCTTTTTGAATTAAGGGGCTAATTAATACCAAAATCTTAAAATATTTAATTGCATATATAAATATCCAAAATCTCAATAGCAATAACATATATTAGCAAATATTTTAATTCAAAAACTAATAGTAGATACTAAAAGTTTATAACTTGAATCACGTAATAATTCATAAGACAATTGACAAACAATACTAGAATTTTAAAAGTCTATTCTTCTTCATGATTTTTAAAATCTTGAAGATCAACATCCATTTCTTATGATTATATTGCTCCTCATCTTCTTCCTCCTTGGGTTCTTCATCAATTAGTGTCCGAGTCCTACTTGAACTTGTAGATTTAGTTTTTACTCCGTTGCGTTTGTCAAGTGCACTTGATCTTGAGACCATAGATGCTCTCGTCATCTCAATTGCCGTTGCAACAGTATCCCAAGTAAGATCACCTTCCTCATATATAAGTTCATCCTCTTGATCTTCGGGGCATCTAACCAACCATTCATTTGACTCATTAATATAATTCAAGGCAATTGGATCAATGGTGTCACGGGCATCATAGCGACGTTTCAATGTTCTATTCTACTTAATGTACACTAGTAACCTATTTCTCTTTTTAGAATGAATCTGCACATGAGTAGTAGATATTAACTAACAAATACTACTGATAATATGATATGGATATTAGGATATAAAATATTCTTCTTACGTGTTCAAACATCCTCCAATTTTGCTCACATCGGATGAGCTACAAATTAGACTTAACACTTTAATGGAAAACTTTTGCAAGTTTGGAGTTTGACTATCAAATAGTGACCACCATTGTATTATAAAAAAATAATTTGTAAAGGTTAATAATAAGTATAAATAAGTCACATAACTTAAGGTGAAGCTATAGTATAAAGAACTAACACTTACTCGATGACCTTGTTGTCTTTGGCGCTTTGAGCCTGACGACAACCAAACTGTCCCTCAGCATTTTTGTACCTAGGAAGCTCTGACGACTAGTAAATCTTGTGTTGTTATATCGGGGTTCTTCTTCTCAACACATATATGATAACCCGTCCACCCATCTTGATGTACAGTGTCATCTTCCTGAGCTTTATAAAACAATCCTGGGTTCAAAATATGACCTGCAGCATGTAAAGGCCGATGGAGTTGGTCAGTTCACCTTGCATCAATGATTTCAAGCACTTTCTCATATTGCTTCTTATCTCTACCAAAGGCCCGTTCAATAGTTTCCTTATCTCTGTCCATTGCTCACATCAATGGTTTTTTCTCCCCATCCACCAAACAAAGCACTATTGTTAAAGGACCACAAACTTTAAGTGCCGAACAATATCATACCCAAAGTGGGCTGAAATAAGGAGGTTGCCAACATCTTTTCCCAAAGTTTCCTTTGCAAATCTACTTGAAGTCCATTCAATTGAGAGGACTAGCATTCTCAAATTTTTCTTTTGATTGTACATAGCTCTCAAAGTCAAGTAGGCCGTTGCAAATCTTGTCTTGGTCGATTTCACCACATTTCTTTTATTGGTGAATTTTCTCATCAAGTTCAACAACGACGGCCTTTGGCTAATATAAGAATGGATCTTCGTAGCCTTCTTAAAAACTGTTAGAGTAATATCATGGTAATTAGTAACTAATAAGTATTAAATATTAACTATAAAGAAAGTTAGACGATTGGTGATATTACCCGAAGCATATGGGTTAATCTTGAATATGTCACCAAACATCGGATTGATGCAATGAGCGGCATATGGAGTCCAATAAGTGTGCGAGTACACACCCATCATCATGCTCCCTGCTTTAACATTCTCACTAGCATTATCGGTGACAACTTGTATAACATTTTCTGATCCGATTCTTTTAATAGTGTTCACAAACAAGTTGTACATTTTGGTAGAAATGGTAGGTTTATTGCTAGCATCAACAGAACCAAGAAATACACTACCGATTGGAGAATTCACCAAAATATTGATGATCATTCTGTTGAGTGCGCAGCGGAATACACTCACACAATTGTCACACGCGAGAAGGAGAGGAAGAGGGATTTTGATACTTAGTGTTTTTTTTGGGTTTTGAACTTGGCACTCTATTGCCTTCACTTACTTCTTTTTAAAACAATTACAAGACGCACCTATTTATAGGCTCATGACTCTTCAACTAAAGGCTTTTTCACTTCCAAAGAGATAGTTACATAACACTAAATAAACATAAAAACTTGAACAGTCATAAAACGAAGAGACTCTTGATTAATGCA
>JAOTQR010000086.1:15143730-15161039 GCA_025774065.1 Solanum ossicruentum | reverse complement strand
ATATACATACATACACACACACATACACACACACACACACACACACATATATATATATATATATATATATATATATATATACGTATATGTATTCTTATGGGATGATGACATAGCCCCGATGGATTGGGGGCATTAATCAGAGCTATCTCCAAGGGCTCTCTCACTTTCCTCGAAATATGTGGCTAGCATAGGTTCCTTTTCGAAATGGGTGTTGTTCCCATAAGGAAGGTTGCTTCATACAAAATTGGTGTTTTTTTCATAAGGTGCAGTATGACTTACCTTTGACAAGTAGACCACCTCTTTGCCGATGAGGGAATTTCATCGGGATTCCAAATAATAGCTCGTTTGGTCTTACTTATATCAGTTGAGGTCACATCCCAACTATATATATGAGCACCATTTGCATTTCATGCATCATGAATATCATGGCATCTTGTTATATTACATTCTTTGCTATATAACCCTTTCTGTATAATATGCCCTTGTCATCTAACATTGAAGTGTAGGTTTGGTAAGTTACATGCATTACATCTCGCATACTTAGTACATTCAAACGTACTAACACATACTTTTGCCTACATGATCTCCCTATGGTAGGGACCAAGGACTTTGATCATCCACCGTTTGATGCTTAGCTCGGACTCAAGTTTGCTTGTAGTGGTGAGTCCTATCTTCCAAGGACGATCCACCATCCTTCTACCTATGTTGCCTTTTTCTCTTTTACTTACTTTGAGGGTGAGCCCGAGGTATGTCTTGGCCCCCGATCTATCTTATGGTAGAGGCATTGTTGGACACCTTGTAAACTCCTTTACATTATATGTTAAGTGTTATGGTTGAAGTTTATGTTATGGCTTGGTTACCTATTGGCTATTGTTATGTGATTTGGTCATGAGGCTTGTGTTTTGATTATATGATATGATGGAAAGATCCTAAGTCCTGAATTACCCCCATAGCGTGAGTCCTACTTACCTGCTCCTTAGTCTTATGTGCTATGCATTATGCCGATCCATGTTAGCCCTCCCCATAACATGAGTCCTACTTTTTTATCCCTTAGAACTATGAGTTTACTTTTGAATGCGCTTTCGAACAAATAATGTGAATGTTGGTACTTTGAGGAAAGTTTGGGGACTCTCGGGTTCCTATTCGCCGTGCCACTCCTAGACCCTAGGTTCGGGTCATGACAAATAGATTTGGTCAGTTAGAGACATATTGATAACATTGAATATTTATTGTGTGTAGTGGAAGATAAATGTTGTATTTTATCCGTCACATTTTATGTGACACCCTTTGACTTGACATAGTGTTTAAGGAAAATCGATGACTTTTGAAACTTCTAACCTAAAACAATTCTCAAATGTTTGTTGATTGAGATTCATTTCATTAAGAATAAAAGTATAATTTATTTTATCTAAAACAATATTTATTGATAATTAGATATTATTCTTTCTATTTTTTAAATTGTCATATTGTACTTTTTGAAAGTTAATTTTTAAAGTTAAATATATTATAATATTTGCTATATAGATCCATATTCATCAAATGCAAATTCATTACTTGTAAAATATTGAATCTAGTAATAAAATAGGTGAACATGTATTTGGGTGTGACACATAAATATTTTGAGACACTTCTGTCACTTGTTGCTTGCTCCTTCCAGCTGAAAAGATGAGCCTTTCCTGCTGTCACATGTTGCTTACTCCTCTGAATGCTTCCAAAATAGAAGGCAAATTAAACGGGTACAAAGTGTATTCACATGTGATTATAATGTAACGATCCGGCACCAACACTGTAAAGTATTGTCCGCTTTGCCCGCACACAGCCCAGGCGCACGGTTTTGTCCCCTTGGGGAAAGCCCCAAAAGGTGCCTCATAGGTTAAGCTACCGGTCCCTCACTAAATAGCCTAGGACTCCCCCTCTCTTTTTCGATGTGGGAGTCCTAGCAAGCAAGCAAGTCAGGCGTCCGCACACAGCCCAGACCCTACGCATTACTACACTCACCCCCCGTAGGGACTCAGCGTCCTCGCTGAGTTTAGCCCCCACCATCGTACTAGGCGAGAGTCGGCTCTGATACCATCTGTAACGACCCGGCACCAACACTGTGAAGTATTGTCCGCTTTTCCCACACACAGCCCAGGCACACGGTTTTGTCCCCTTAGGGAAAGCCCTAAAAGGCGCCTGCTGACACCCAATTTTTATCCTCCACGATATAAAATTAATCATCTTTGTTTAACGATTTGAAAGCCATTATTTTTTCAAAAAAAATTAAATTAAATGGGCGCGTGGGGCAATGCGCCCCTAATCCTTCATTTTTCCTACTTCTTCTTCAAATGGACAGAAAACCCTTTCCCCATTCCCCATCACCTTTTTTCTTCTCCTTCACCTTCGAACCCGACCAAATCCCCTGTTCCCCAATGTTCTTGTCCCCTTCACATGTGTATTCTCTCCAATATTCTTGTCCCCTTCTCCCTCACGCGTACCTTAAAAAACCCAAACCCATACTATATTGTCGAATTGACCGTTACCATATTCCTATATCAACCCTCTTTTCTTCAATTGCAAGGGGGGAACGAATTCAAAATCCTAGTCGATGGGAGAGAAGGGATCAAAATTGAAAAGAACCCTAGCCGTCAATAATCCAAAAACCCTAGTAGAGAGTTGTCGACAGTAGAGAGGCGGCCATGGAAATCTGAAGGAAACCTAGAAAAAGTTTAGGGCAGCTAATCAAATCCTAGAAGAATCCTAGCAGTAGAGTTTAGCAGCGGTTCAAAACCTTAAAGCCCAGAGCGAGTGATAATCAAAAAACCCGAGCAAAATCCAACCACTAGGTAGTTTCGAGGGTCCCGAAATTGAGGATTCTTGGTCTTGAGTTGGTGTGAGAAACTCGACTCTTTGGTGGTGTCGAAACTTCGTCAAGCTCGTCGTTCCAGTGTCGCTGCCCCAAAAAAGGTAACGGCTTTATTTCGTTTCGTTTAAGTATCATACGTTGTGAAATCTGGGAACTATCAAATTTTCATACTTGTTTTGAGTCTGCTGACTAAAGATATCCTATTGTGATGAGTTGATGTGATAGTGCTATTGTTGTTTAGTCGTTAATACATTTCTGGGACTGTTGTTGTGATGTCTTTAGCTGTTACTTTGTCTTAGAGTAAACAATGTCAGTGATGGTTCTACTCCATTTCTAATTTAGAGTCCTAGGCATGTCTTTTTATGAGTTCGCAATTGATTAAACGTCGTGTTTCAAGGTTTTCACTAGTTTGTCGACGACGAAGGTATGATCTTGTTAAGCCTCCCTTTAACCTATAATTACAGACCCTGTTTCAGTTTCATTACTGTCAAACTCATAAGCATCTTGAGCTTCCTGTTTGTCATGATAATGTTCAGATGTTGAAATTTTCTGTTTTTGTTGAGTATGTTGATCATTGTTGCATTCATAGTTGTAAGTTCAAATTAAGGTCAAAATTCTCTGCTTTAGGAGCTTTGCTTTCGTTCAGTCTAAGATCTGACTTGTTAGGTTCGAAGACGCATTCACGATACTGTTATTCCTTATGCATTTCTCTGTTAGTTTATTCTTGGAGTTCTACAAACTCTACGCCTCTGTCGTTTATAACTCATTTCTCTTTGGCTTGAGTAAAGAACTCGAGGTAGCCCGCAGTTGTAATACGCCCTTGGCTGCATGTTTGTCTGCTTTGCTGCTGAAATTACAGCGTAAACTTTATGTTGTGTATCGAGCTTTATTTTTAGTTGTCAAATTATGTTTTCATCCTCGAACCTGTCCAGACTGGGTCATTCTAAGCGCTGGTCTTAATTTCATGTTTAAGTATAAACATGTTTCATCTGTCAATGGCCTATGTCTAGTTTCAGGTTTAAGTTTTGTGTTGAGTTTCTTTACCGTTTAAACTAGAAGCATAGGAATCCACTTTGTATGTGTTAATGATATGTTTTGCTACAATTTTTGTTTGCTACAAGTTTTAGATGTGTTAATGACATGCTTACTGCAAGTTAATGATATGTTTGTTGTATGTTTGCTGCAATTCTCGTGTGTTAATAATATGTTTGCTGCAACTATCTTCTCTTGTTCATTGTATTGATCGGCTTTTCAAGATTAGTTTATGTTTATCATTCTCAATTGTTCTAAATTGACACTTGAGGATACCTTGGCTTGATGGTTGTTCCCAATTTATAGACTTTCACATATGCTTTAGTTATTCTTAGCGTCATCTATTTTCTATGCCTGTGCCCAGATGCATCTTTGAATCCTTCACTAATCCTTATTGCCATTCGTTTACATAAACGATGCTCCGAGCCCATTTTGGATTCACCATTTTTCATTCCTTTGGTCACGGAGGCCCAAACTTCATCTTCTTCGAGTCAGCCCAAGTTCCCGAAGAAAGAAGCTATTATACAAAATTTCAGGAGGAAGAATTGCACCATGCATACTGCCATACATGCGTACATGTGCAGCACAAAGAAAAACCCAAAAGCTGCTTCGACTCCCTCTGTTAGTTTATTTTGATTTATAATGTTTTGTGTTTTAGTTTATTTTTGATTTATAATGTTTTGTGTTTTCTTGGATGCTAATACTGTTTATTCGTGGTTGCAGTCTAATTAAATTCCCCGACAAGTCGAAGCCATTTGTGTTATTTAATTTATCCTGAAAAGAGTTTTGCAATAAAAAAATAAAATAAGAAAAATAAATAAAAAATAAAAAATGTGAATTTATCATGTTTTCAAACTTAATCAGTTTTCCAGGTTTAGTCAAATGCTTTTAGGTTAGTTGAGTCTATTCAAATCTTTTTAAGTTGAGTCAAAATTTTTTAAAAAATTAATTTTGTCAAATCAAAGTTAGTCAAATCACTTGATCGCTGGATAATCGCATTTAGCGGCCATTTCGAGTGCGTAAAACCTTCTCGAAGTGGAAATGTGAACCCGAACCTATTCTCTGGATTTTAAGAGATTTTTCTATTGGGTCTTTTAAAATATTTAATGGTTTCCTAATTATCTGCAAAATTAGGTGGTGACTCTGTGTCCTTTAGAATTTTGAGAATTGGTTTATACTTAAATAATTAAGTTTAAATCGATTTTTAATTTTCAAGACTTTTGAATTTTTCTTTTCAATAAAAGCATGTTTCGCCATAACAGTGCCTCAAGTTAAGCTATCGGTCCCTCACTAAATAGCCCAAGACTCCCCATCTCTTTTCCGATGTGGGAGTTCTAGCAAGCCACAAGCCAGGCGTCCGCACATAGCCCAGACCCTGCGCATTACTGCACTATCTGTAACGACCCGGCACCAACACTGTGAAGTATTGTCCGCTTTGCCTGCACACAGCCTAGGCGCACGGTTTTGTCCCCTTGGGGAAAGCCCCAAAAGGCGCCTCATAGGTTAAGCTACCGCTCCCTCACTAAATAGCCCAGGACTCCCCCTCTCTTTTCCGATGTGGCAGTTCTAGCAAGCCAGGCGTCCGCACACAACCGAGACCCTACACATTACTGCACTCACCCCCCGTAGGGACTCAGCGTCCTTGCTGAGTTTAGCCCCCACCATCGTACTAGGCGAGAGTCGGCTTTGATACCATCTATAACGACCTGACACTAACACTGTGAAGTATTGTCCGCTTTGCCCGCACATAACCCAGGTGCACGATTTTGTCCCCTTGGGGAAAGCCCCAAAAGACGCCTAATAGGTTAAGCTACCGGTCCCTCACTAAATAGCCCAGGACTCCCCCTCTCTTTTCCGATGAGGGAGTTCTAGCAAGCCAGCAAGCCAGGCGTCTGCACAAAGCCCAGACCCTGCGCATTACTGCACTCACCCCCCGTAGGGACTCAGCGTCCTCGCTGAGTTTAGCCCCCACCATCGTACTAGGCGAGAGTCGGCTCTGATACCATCTGTAACGACCCGGCACTAACACTGTGAAGTATTGTCCGCTTTGCCCGCACACAGCCCAGGCGCACGATTTTGTCCCCTTGGGGGGAAAGCCCGAAAAGGCGCCTCACAGGTTAAGCTATCGGCCCCTCACTAAATAGCACAGGACTCCCCCTCTCTTTTCCGATGTGGGAGTCCTGGGCTATTTAGTGAGGGATCGGTAGCTTAACCTGTGAGGCGCCTTTTGGGGCTTTCCCTCCAAGAGGACAAAACCATGTGCCTGGGCTGTGTGCGGGCAAAGCGGACAATACTTCACAGTGTTAGTGCAGGGTCGTTACATATAAATACACTTTTCGTTTAGGCCTCTTGAGCTTCACTATTGGTATCCTTTCAATAGCACCACAGATCTTGTATTCTCAATTCTAAGACCATGAACCAACTACCGCTGAGTAGAAAAAGGGAGGAGATGGAATGCGAGAACGAAGCATGTGATGGCCGCAACATGGACTGCTGCTTGATTCTAGCAAAGGAGGTTCTTTCATTCTTTGATATAGTGATTAAAATCCATACCTTACAAGTTTCGATAAAGTGTCATTCCTTCTTCAAGATTGTTTTCTCGACTTAGTTTAAAGTACTCATTTAAAGTACAAGTTCTGGTATTGAGATATTTGCATTGTGAAGCTTAATTTGTGGTTTCTGGCAATAATGCAAATAACAAACCACTATTCATGCTTTATTTTCCATAGAGAATATCTTGCATAAATGCATTAATTAGTCTTAAGCTTCTCTTCGGCATTTGTGTTATAAATACTTGTGCCATCCAGAACTCGAAAGACTTCCAAGAATATGATTGTAAACCTGTTTCGTTAACTTAGCATTTGAGTTGTGTATCGGTATGTGGTATTTGCTAGTTTTAATTTCTGCATTTTGTTTTCAGGTTTTCTCCCCAAAGTTTGCTAGATCTATTTCACACCTGACTGATCAGGAAACTTATCTTGAGGACTTAAGTGGACAGCGATGGAGGGTAACAGTGTGTATCCATCACGGTTCACTTTCTATCCAGCAGGGATGGCCTAAATTTATATCACACCATGGTTTGGATTTGGGTGATTTCTTGGTTTTCCACTATGTTCAGGGTCAGCACTTCAATGTTAAAATTTTTGGACAGCATGGTTGTTAAAAGAAGAAGTCCGCAGTGATATTGGTAATGGAAGAAAAAGAGCACGGACTTACCCTGAAGCAACAACCCCATCTAAGCTATTTCAAACACCTGTTATAAATTTAATGGAGAAAAAAAGTAGAAAATCTAATGAATCAAAGTCTGAAAAGGTCACATCCAGGCCAAATATCATTGACCATGCAACAAACATTGATGCTGAAACTTGGAAGGGACAGTCAGTAGATTCAACTATAAATGTGGATGAATCGCTTTGTATGATTGATAGAAATTCTCAATATGATCAAGAAGATGACAGGTTGTGCTTGGATCTATCAAGTTTTGAAAGGCCAGCAAGCAGGCCTCTTGCAGAAGGAACTAGAAGTCATTTAAAAGGTGACACCGGAAAGGGTAATCATGTTGAAACTAATTTAAGATCAGAAGAAGAACCAAATCTAGATGTTGAAATCGGTAACTTGAATTCAGAAGCATTGTTGTCAAAGCTCAAGACTGGAATCACAGCAACCAATATGGTTAGTAGACCAGCATGGGATTTTCCACTGTCAGGTCCAAAATATAAGAAATCCAACAAAGAATCTCAGTTTGGTAAGCTTTCTGTTCATGACAAATTGTTAGGATTCATTTGTTTTTGTTGTGTTTTGTTGAATATTGATATTACAGCTATATACTTGAGGCAATGAGTGCTTAGCTGAAAATTGTTTTGCTGGCTGTATGTTGAGCTTGATGTAACTCTTGAACTAGCTTTTATGTTCAGTTAGGCTCAAGGTCTATCTCCTTAACACAAATACAGTCTCAGGTCGCAGTTAGATTCCATAAAGCCTCAAATCTTCTTTGGTTTTCATCTTTTTGTCCTATCGATCTAATTTCTCATATACTTTCTATGTTTCTATGGTTTTCTCAAGTTCCCTTGGGTGAAAATATCTTTTTACCTTTCCATATGTGGCTTCAACACTATGTTAGCTATATCTATTTCCTAATTAATTGCTTCCCTCAAAGCAAGAGGGTATATTTCATAATTATATTTGTTGTTGAAGTTATAGATATGTTTTGTTGATCATGAGTGAGTCAATCCTTAGTGATGACGTCACAACAATATGGTTAAGACCAGTACCATGAAGAACTAAGGTGGTTTCTAAAAAAGTTTCAGATTATGTGGCACAAGGTGCAAAGTTGGACATGTTCTCATTCAAGATTCCAGAATCATTACAGAAAGAATATGTTAAAAACCATCCATCACCATCTTCAGAAGATATAAATCGTGTTTATGATGGTATGGATTTGCTTAAGACATGCTTAAATTAGATCTGTTATCCAGTTGCTTGAGCTTCCTGCATTTACCCTCAAAATTTGTTCTCATCACTAAGAAAATAGTATTTATTCTTGTGACAGTTGATCCTATCTCATGGGCTCCTCCGGATAGGGGAATACAAGTTTGCATGGTGGAAAAGTGCCACTTGCACCTCCTGTTGCAGCCTCACCACATGTATCAGATGGTAACTCTACGAACAAACCCAAAGTAATGGGCTAGTGTGATGCAGTTATGAAGTGAATGTTTGACAACTTCCATCTTCTTTGTATTGGGGCTTGTGCTCGTTTCTCTGAACTCATATCTAGGATACCCAAGCCAAATAAATAGTTTTTGATGACTATATGTTGAAGTTTCTTGTTTTTATTGGTTTAAAGTAGGAGTGATGAGTAGAATATAAAGTGAAGTTTGTTGGGATGCAAACTCCTCCCACATCGGTTGTGGAAGAGAAGAAAATGAACCTATTTAAATAGGTTCAACCCAATCCATGTGGTTTTAGGCATCTCCCAAAAGGCTCCATACTCTCCATTTGCACAAATCGTAGTGATTCTAGTCCCACGGTGGGCGCCAATTGATAGGAAATACGATCTAGAGATCGAAGAAGAAGGAGGAGGAGGAAGAATGAAGTTCTTTCTAGAGATAAGACAAAGAGAAAAAAATGTGTTTAGAGAGAGAGAGTTATTTCGTGGTAACGCCCAATAGGTAAACTCCATGGCAATAGGATTATATATATTAATAATATCCGGATATTTACAATTACACAGGATACATGTATACACGGAGAATAAACAGTGTCATCTAACAGTTGAACCATGCTAGTACATAAATATAATATCAGGCTCCACAACCTAAAAAGGTTTAGTTGAAAGTGCTGTTCAAAGATAGAAAGAATGTTTTTTTGTCAAAATATAGTAATTTTTTCATAGTAATTGTGCCTCTGTTTGCACAACTTGATCTCGTTGAGTCCGAAAATTAAACGCCAATGTAAAAGATTTGGTCCCAACAAACTTCTAAAAATGTGTCTAAAGAGTATGTCGGTATATTTTCTTCTGTTCCAGCAAAATAAATGTTGATAACTTTATCAGTTATTTATGAATCTTCTTTATTGCAACTATCTATTTCTTTGACGTATCATTTTTTTGTGCAAAACTTGCTTTAGTAACTAAATAAACCAACAAGCTAATTATCTAAACCATCTACCATATATTTGATTAGAATTATAATTAAGCAAATGCATACAACATAAAAGCACCATTGCACATGCATGCACAACTTCAAGAGTGCTTTCAGATTTTTTATCATACTAGTTTCAGGGTACGCGCTTTGCTTGTGTAACCTGTACTAATGAGCATATTATTATTTGAAAATTGAGATATTATTAATACTCCTAATATGATTTGATTCCTTTTAAAAATTCTGCTTAATTAAGGTTTTTTACTGTCTCATTATTACTGTGATACACTAATTTCAGAACCTCCAAGTGAATGCGTCGGGATAATGATATGACAAGTTAAGAAAAGAAATCATATTTATAAGTCAAAGGATGAGTTCAGAAAGCAAAAGGGAAAGGTAACAGCTAACCATATCAAATTTCTAGATAGTTTTAAAAGTCTCTTTCTCTCTTTTTTTCTTTTTTCTTTTTTTTTTTTTTTTTGGGGGGGGGGGGTGGTATAGAGTTATAAAATCATTATTAGTTTAAACATAATTATTTATTACTTTGAGAATTAGAATGTTCTGTGGATGCTGCTACTATTTTCATGTAGAGTTCAATGGTGTATTCAGATAGGATTTACCTACCCTTAGTCTAATACTACATGTTTCATCCTTGAATGAGAAGAAGAAAGAATAACCATTTTATCGAGTTCATTCTTAAAGGTGATATTACAAATACAAAGAACCAAAAAGGAGAAGAAAGAAACACCCAAACAAGACAATTAGTTATTCTTATTTGCTCTCATCTTGATAATGGAAGTTAAAACAAAAGATTTAATGCAACAAACAATCTGTTTTTGAGCATAAAAAAGAACCTAAACTAAATGCAACTTATAAACAAAGCAACAACTCAATTATATAAATAGAGATAAAGAAGGCTCGTCATAATTCCAATCTTTTCAAATAATATAAAATTAAGACACCAAGCTCAGATATTTTAGTAATTGAATTCATTCTTATCTATCCCATGACTACACAAGGGAGATCTCACTACTATTACTGTTCAAAGCTCCTACACACAAGAATAATAGGAGCTACAAATTGTGATATTCTTTCACCTGTTTAGAGCTTCTACACACAAGAATAATAGGAGTAGCACATATTAATCTTTTCTATAAGAGTTGAATTTATAGGAGAAGAATTGCAGTATATGAAAAATGACATAGAAAATTGAAAGGTCAAATACTATTTAACAAATATATTTTTTTAATAAAAAGAAAATAAAGCATAAATATTAATTTTGACAAGGAGTAATTACCTATTTGTATTCTTTTATATTTAATTTCCTCCCGTTTAGAGCATTTTTTTTTTTTGGTATTATACCTTTATTAGAGTATTGTAATGTAAAGAATCGAAAAAGGTTGTGGGATTAAATTATTAATGCAAAAAATGGTATGAACTTTTATTGGCAATAACTAAAGAAATTATGATTCGAAACCTTTATTTAGATGGTAACTAATGAGATTATGAATGCCAATGTTCATTCTTTAATCATATTAAAATTTAGTATGAAAAATTAAGTGTTGTTGGAATGATCAACGACATTAAGTAAAAGGATAAGGATACTTAAAGGTCATTAAGAAATAGAAAGTGGCAAGTTTTAACATCTACCCATGTATTTAAAATATTAATAACGTACTTGGTAGTTAGTAGATATACATTAATTTGATTCTAAATTTTAAAGATTTGGTGAATAGTTTGTATCCTATAGTATTCTTTTAGGTATAAAGTTTGTGTTCTCATAGGAATAAACTACATTGGTGTTTTGTATCTCAAATAGAGTATTCTGCTCTTTCACATTTGAATGAGAAAAGCTCTCTATTTTAACAATTTATCATGGTATAAAAGCAGGAGTAAACAAGAGCAAAATGACAGGAAATAACGATGCAACAGCCAACTCTCCACACACGCTGCAAACAACCGATAATCCTGGAGTGTCTCTGGTCACATGTTTGCTCACACAAGATAACCATTCGACATGGCGGAGTGCCATGACGAATTTCTTGTTGGCTAAATCAAAATTAGGCTTCATGGATGGTAGTCTTCCGCGACCAACAACTAACTACACAAACGAAGCTGCATGGATTAAGGGAAATTCCATGGTAATATCTTGGCTTTTTTACTCTCTTCATCCCTCCCTTCACAATAGTGTATCTTTTTTGTATACAACACGTGAACTATGGAAAGATAGAAGAGCGATTTTCACAAGGGAATGCTCCTCAAGTTCACTAGTTGAAGATGGACATGAATACGCAACAACACGACCAAATAGTGAGTGTTTACTACACCAAATTGACGGGATTATGAGACGAGTATGATTCATATTCTCAATCACCAAACTGCAGTTGCGGTGCCATTAAGAAATACACAATAGAAAGGGAAAAGAGAAGGTTCATCAGTTTCTCATGGGATTGAATGATAAATTTAATGTTGTCCAATCTCAAATTTTGAATACTGAACTACTACCAACTCTAGCCCATGTGTATGGATTAGTTTCACAGGAAGAACGACAACAACAACTTTACTACAGGTAAAGGAAATAATTTACTGGAGGGGGTGGCATTTGCTTCAAATTAAAGAGAAACACCAAATCATTCAACTCTCGACAATTGCCAAGTAATCGTGATGTCTTCAAATTATTTTGTGATCACTGTAAACGATGTAGACACACCAAGGATATGTGTTTTGAGTTACATGGTTATCCAGATTGATGGAAAAATAATAGAAAAGGAAAGAGTAAGACGGCTAATTCCGTCGAACATCAGAAATTGAATGTGTGGATTTATCCCCAATAAGTGGTTTATCAAAGGAACAATATAATCAGCTCATGTTGCTTTTAAGCCTCGATAACTTCAAGAGTATCGATTCTACGACTAACTTTGTTGGTAAGGCTGACACTTTTTCTGCCACTAATTATGAATGGATATTAGATTTGGGAGTGTCTGATCATATGACTTGTCAAAAGAATTTTTTGTCCAATGAAAAGAAAGCTCCTTTTTGATTCTAATATAACTATTCTTGATAGTTCATCTGTTACTGCTAATACTTGTGGAGATGTGGCTCTTAATTCTTCAATAACCTTAAATCATGTTTTACACGTACCTGCAATCTTGTTTCATCAGCGAACTAATACAATCATTGAATTGTGCTGCTAATTTTTTCTCTTTCTTTTGTGTACTGCAGGACCTAGTCACGAGGAAGCTGATTGGCATGGGTAAATTGAAGAATAGCCTTCATTATTTCGAAAGTCAAGCACTAGTTTCAGCCCTTTTGTCAAACAAAAACCAAACGTTGTTGTGTCATCAACGTCTTGGTCACGTGTCCTTTAGTCGTTTGTCTTTCATTTCAAAACTTCAGTTTTTTAATTTCAATAAGTTAGATGATAATTTCAAATCCGAAAGTCATTTCCTATTAGTTCTATTAAATCTAAAGAAGCTTTTGATTTAATTCATTGTGATCTATGGGTCCCTATCATTCTTCATTGTCAAAGTCTCATTATTTCTTCATTATTGTGGATGATTTTACCAGAACTACTTGGGTGTATTTGCTTAAATCTAAAACTGAAGTTTCTCATGTAGTGATTTCCTTTCTTTCCATGATACAAAGAAAATTCAATCGTCTTGTTAAAATCATTCGTAGTGACAATGGTACTGAGTTTACAAATAATTCATTTCAACAATACTGTCGGAAAGAAGGAATTTTGAATCAGTTTTCTTATACGTTATCTACACCTCAACAAAATGGTGTAGTAGAACGTAAACACAGACATTTACTTGAAGTCATTAGATCTCTAAGGTTCCATGCTGGTTTACCAATAAAATTTTGGAATGAGTGTAGTCTAACAGCAGCTTACTTAATAAATTACACGCCAACACCCCTTTTATCTGGCAAAAGTCCATTTGAGTTGTTGTTTTCCTCAAAACCTTCTTATACGCATTTACGTGATTTTGGATGCCTCTGTTGTGCTTCAGTTATTCCACGATCTTGTGATAAATTTCATGACAGAACCACCCTGTATTTTTTTGGGTTATCAATATGGCCATAAAGATTATAAGGTCTATGATTTGGAAACACATCAAGTATTCATTTCTCGTGACGTGATTTTTCACGAGAGAGTTTTTCCTTATAAAGAAAATATTCCTCCTTATCAAAAAAAGCAACCACAAGTATCTTTTCCATTGTCAATTGATGATCCTGATCAAATTTTGCCTAGCCAAAGTCCACCACATGAAAATCTCAATGTAGGGACAAGAAATCCAGACATGGCTCCAATTGATACCGTAACTGTCCAACAATCACAGGATCAAATTATTGAGCCATCAGGAGCACCTATTGTTCCAACTCGACCTAAACGTACCAAAATCCAACCAGCTCATCTTAAGGATTTTCTGGTCAATCTCCCAAACAGTAATAAAGATTCTTCTTCAAGCTCATCAAACATAGATTGCTCAGGTACTGGTCCAACTTATCCTTTATGTTACTATGTTTCCTATTCCAATTTTTCCACAGCTCATTCATGTTTTCTTTCGGCCATTACCCACCATAATGATCCAACATCTTACAAACAAGAAGTGCAAGTAGATCACTGGAAGCAGGCCATGAGAAAAGAGTTGGAAGCACTTGAACAAAATCATGCGTGGACCTTAGAACATCTCCCAACAGATAAAAGGGCTATTGGTTGAAAATGGGTCTACAAAATTAAGTTTAACTCTGATGGATCAATTGAGCGCTATAAGGCTTGCCTTATCGCTAAAGGATACAACCAAGTAGAAGGTTTGGATTATAATAAAACATTTGCTCCAGTTGCCAAACTCACTACAGTTCATACACTTTTAGCTGCTGCAGTTGTGCAAAATTGGGATCTCCATTAATTGGAAGTGCATAACGCTTTTATTCATGGAGATTTACATGGAGAAGTTTACAAGAAACTACCACCAGGATATTTCCCTGCTGAAGATAATAGAGTTTGTCGCCTTCGTCGGTCACTTTATGGATTAAAGCAGGCCTCAAGGCAGTGGTTCGCTAAGTTTTCTACTGTCATTTTAAGGTTTGGCTTTACACAATCCAAAGCTGACACTTCCTTATTCTTGTATCTATGAGGAAATTCTTTTGCAGCCTTTCTTGTATATGTAGATGATGTCGTTGTTGCCACTAATGATTCATTCATTGCATTCTAGTTTCCTGTAAAAGATTTGGGTCCTCTTAAGTATTTTCTTGGTTTAGAAGTTGCTCGCATTTCAGAAGGAATAGTTCTTTCACAATGAAAAAAAATGTGTTGGATATTTTTAAAAAAACCGGCGTGCTGGCATCTAAACCAGTAAAATTTCCCATGGAACAACATCACCGTTTAGCTTTGGATGAAAGTTCTCTTCCTCAGGATCCTGAGCCCTTTCGCAGATTAGTTGGGAGGCTGATTTATCTCTCTGTTACTAGACCTGATATTTGTTATTCAGTTCATTTGTTATCTCAATTTTTGTACCAGCCTCGACAGAATCATTGGTTAGCTGCTCTCCGAATATTGGGTTATTTAAAGCTTGCACTAGGCCAAGGTATTTTTCTCTCAAGATCAAGTCCTTTGTCTATAAAAGGATTTTATGATTCACATTGGGCAAGTTGTCCACTTTCCCGTCGTTCAACTAGTGGGTATATCATATTTCTTGGTCATTCACCTATTTCATGGAAGAACAAGAAACAAATAACATTGTCGCGTTGTTCTGCTGAAGCAGAATATCGTTCAATGGCAACAACTACTTGTGAGATTATTTAGTTATGCAAATTATTTCCAGACTTATATGTCTCTCGTTCAGATCCAGTTTCTTTATATTGTGATAGTCAAGCCGCATGTCGTATTGCGTATAATCCAGTTTATCATGACCGGACTAAGCATATTGAGGTGGATTGTCATTTTGTTTGGGACTGCAGTCAACAGAATTTGTTGGTTTGTCAGTACATTTCAACACAACACCAACTTGCTGATGTTTTTACCAAAGCTTTAGCTGTGCAACAGTTCCAAATATTAACTGCCAAGTTGGGCATTTGGGACCTCAATGCTCAACTTGAGGGGTGTAATAATGTACTTGGTAGTTAGTAGATATACATTAATTTGAATTCTAAATTTTAAGGATTTGGTGTACAGTTTGTATCCTATAATACTCTTTTAGGCATAGAGTTTGTATTCTAGTAGGAATAAACTACATTAGTGTTTTATCTACAAATAGAGCATTCTGGTCTTTCACGTTAATGAATGAGAAAAGCTCTTTGTTTTATCAATTTATCAAATGTCAATTATTATTAATTTAAATAAAAGTTTAGTAATTAAATTTTAAAAATTAGTTAAGGGCATTTTCGTAATCCAACTTTGAGCTCAAAATCTTTCCACTTTTAATACTAATATGATATGATATGATAATATGTGATATTCAGTCTAGCCATATTTACTATTATACAATATGTGATATTCTCCCCCTCTTCAAAATACCGTTTTCTTTTCAATAAGTAAAACTTTGGGATGTAAGATATTTATCATGACCCAAGCGTAGGGCCTAGATGTGACACGGCGAATGGGGAACCCGAAAGGACCCCCAAACAAGCCTCTTACCATATTCAATCACACATCGTTGGTCGTAGAAGCAAAATATCAACAACAAGAGATATAAATAAGGGAAATGGGACTAAGGGAAGTCTTTGGTAATCACAAAACATTCAAGAGTCAAGCTCATATCAAGAGTACATCAAATGTTCCACCAACACCTCTAACATAGATTGGAGCGGGGGCCAGGACACTTTTCGGGCTCACCCTCATAGTATCAAGTGTTCAACATAAAGAGATATCAAAGAGTAATAGTAGCATAGCTCGTGTCCCAGGACTTAAGGACTCACCAAAGCTTATCATCCGAAATTCCAAAACTAGCCACGTGGAGGATGATCTTGAGGTGCTTCGATTCCTATATGATAACATCATGTAGGTATAGAGTATGTGTTAGTACATTTGAATGTACTAAGTCTGTAGGATGTAATGTAACAAGACGTAAGGCAACATAGTCAAAATGCATAGTCATAAGCAATGGATAAATATAGTGTCAATATAGCATGCATGATCAATGCTTGAAGTAAAACATGCTTATAAGTCATTCAACTTGCATAGAACATAATACATATCTGGGAAGAGACCTCAATCGATAAAGAATAAGACCAAGTGAGCTATAACTTGGATTCCCAATGATTATCCCTCATCGGTAAAGAGGTAGTCTACTTGCCAAGGTAAACCATACTTCACTTTACGGGAGCTCGTCCCATTTCGGAGAAGTAACCTGCCTTTACAGGAGCCCGTCCAATTTCGGGGTGGATTATATTTCATGATAAAGTGCACTAAATGGATCCATTAGTATAGCAAGGGTAAAATATAATCCTATGTTGGCACATAGATTGAGGAAAGGAGTATGGACCCTTGAAGATGGTCCATGTCTATTTCCAGTCCATCGATGCTAAGTCTAATCCCATAGAATACTTTAAATAATCATAATTGTAATACCTTGTAATAAACAAGGAATCATGACATGACTAGCTCTTAACATACTTGACCTCTAATGGTGACCCTAACTTGAAACATGAGAATAGATCATAATCATACATGAACCCTTACTTTAACATGAATGGCTCACAAGTGGTAAAATCTGAAAAATAGGGCTTAACTTCATACTTGCATAATCATAGATAATTTCATGAATTCATAACATACTTGATAGCCCATATTC
>JAOTQR010000086.1:15098400-15124651 GCA_025774065.1 Solanum ossicruentum | reverse complement strand
AACAAGAAGACTTTATCTTCAAAAATGGTGGCCAACTTTGAAGAAATCTGCACAGCCTTCATTTGAACAGTTATTCAGATGGGTTGTGCAGTCATTGTTGAATTCAACAATGGTGGCTTCAACAATGGTGGCTGTTCAATGGTGGCTGAAATTTCTTCACTTGCTCAGGTACTGGCCCAACTTATCCTTTATGTCACTATGTTTCATATTCCAATTTTTCCACAGCTCACATGTTTTCTTTCGGCCATTACCAACCATAATGAGCCAACATCTTACAAACAAGCAGTACAAGTAGATCACTGGAAGCAGACCATGAGAAAATAGTTGGAAGCACTTGAACAAAATCACGCGTGGACCTTAGAACATCTTCCAACAAATAAAAAGCCTATTTGTTCTAAATGGGTCTACAAAATTAAGTTTAACTCTGATGGATCAATTGAGCTCTATAAGGAACGCCTTGTCGCTAAAGGATACAACCAAGTAGAAGGTTTGGATTATAATGAAGCATTTGCTCCAGTTGCCAACTTACTACAGTTTGTACACTTTTAGCTATTGTAGTTGTGAGAAATTGGGATCTCCATCAATTAGATGTGCATAATGCTTTTATTCATGGATATTTACATGAAGAAGTTTACATGAAACCACCACCAGGATATTTGTCTGCTGAAGATAATAGAGTTTGTCGCCTTCGTCGGTCACTTTATGGATTAAAGCAGGCCACAAGGAAGTGGTTCGCTAAGTTTTCTATTGTCATTTTAAGGTTTGGTTTTACACAACCCAAAGTGACACTTCCTTATTCTTATAGAGATAATTCTTTTGCAGCAATTCTTGTATATGTAGATGATGTCATTGTTGCCACTAATGATTCATTCAATTTGAAAGCTTCAAAGGTCTACTTAGCATCCTGGTTTCCTAAAAAGATTTGGGTCCTCTTAAGTATTTTCTTGGTAAGAAGTTGCTCGCAGTTCAAAAGGAATAGTTCTTTCACAACGAAAAAATGTGTTGAATATTTCAAAAGAAACTGGTATGCTGGCATCTAAACCAGTAAATTTTCCCATGGAACAACATCACCGTTTAGCTTTGGATGAAAGTTCTCTTCTTCAGGATCCTGAGCCCTTTCGCAGATTAGTTGGGAGGTTGATTTATCTCTCTGTTACTAGACCTGATATTTGTTATTCAGTTCATTTGTTACCTCAATTTATGCACTAGCCTCGACAGAATCATTGGTTAGCTGCTCTACGAATATTGCATTATTTAAAGCTTGCACCAGGCCAAGGTATTTTTCTCTCAAGATGAATTCCTTTGTCTACAAAAGGATTTTGTGATTCAGATTAGGCAAGTTGTCCACTTACTCATCATTCAACCAGTGGGTATATCATATTTCTTGGTCATTCAACTGTTTCATAGAAGAGTAAGAAACAAGTAACAGTGTTGCGTTCTTCTGCTGAAGCAGAATATCGTTCAATGGCAACAACTACTTGTGAGATCATTTGGTTACACAAATTACTTTCTGACTTATATGTCACTCATTCAGATCCAGTTTCTTTGTATTGTCATAGTCAAGCCGCACACTATATTGCTTATAATCCAGTTTATCATGAACAGACTAAGCATATTGAGGTGGATTGTCATTTTGTTCGGGATTGCATTCAACGGCATTTGTTAGTCTGTCATTACATTTCAACACAACATCAACTTGTTGATGTTTTTACTAAAACTTTAGGTGCGCAACAGTTTCAATTATTAATTGCCAAGTTGGGCATTCGGGACCTCCATGCTCCAACTTGAGGGGGCGTAATAACGTACTTATTAGTTAGTAGATATGCATTAATTTGAATTCTAAATTTTAAAGATTTGGTATATAGTTTGTATCCTACAAGACTCTTTTAAGTTTAGAGTTTGTGTTCTAGTAGAAATAGACTACATTCGTTTTTGTATCTACAAATAGAGCATTCTGCTCTTTCACGATTGAATAAGAAAAACTCAGTTTTACTAATTTATCATAAAATGAAACAGATGGAGTATATATTTTCCCTCCTACCTACTCTTTTATTTATCAAATACTCCCTCCATCTCAAAATAATTGAATTTTTGAGACTTTTTTCAATGTTCAAAATAAGTGATAGTAAATTGAGTACTATAATTTTTCTTTGGTGGCAGAATGATGAAATTGGTGGTTTAGGTATGATGATTTTTGGTGACAGTAATGACATATGATATTTGACAATGGATGTGGTGCAATCAGGTGATGATGGTATTGAAATTTTTAATGATGGCAGGCTTGATGGTGGTTAGAAAATAGATTAAATTTGATAAAATTGATGTTTGGCTTTGTTCATTATTTGTATGAAGGAAGAAAACTACCATTGCTGGTATTTTTCTGCAAAAAAAAAAAAGAAAAAAGAAAAGAAAAAAGGTTATTAAAATGGAGAGAGAAATAAAGGCAAAAATAACTCAAAAAAATGGATAAATAAATAAATTATACATATAAGCTTGGAAATGTCTAGCAGGCATGTAAATCATATTGGCTTGTGCAATTGGTTTTGTACGTGTGAAGGTGGAAAACTAAAATAGTTATAGTTTTATTTTGCGATTGATGACATTTAAGAAACTAATAATAGAATGCTTATTAAGTTACTTTTAAAACATCATTAACATCATTAAAATTTCTAGACTTTGATACGAGATACTAGACATTGAGTTTGTGTCCCATAAGAAAAAAATTATCTCTTATGGAAAATATTTTCCAATAAAGCATTCTATAGAAAATAATTTATTTCTTCCTTGTTTTTTCGTGTTTGATATTCAAAATAAACAAAATAATTCTAAAGGCTTAAGAATATCTATAAGACGACGAAGAAAGAAGCAAAGACGATAGTGATGAGTGCTAAGATAGTATGTAGTGTTTGAGCACTTGTATGTTCAGTTAGGTGAAAAAGGCGGGGATAAGAGATTGTATAGGCTCGCGAAGGAGAGAGAAAGAAAAGCTCGTGACCTAGACCAAGTGAAGTCACCAAGGATGAGAAGAGTGGGGTGGTGGTGGATGAGACTGTTAGGTTGTGGAGCCTGATGATTATATCTATGTACTGTGCTTAAAAACATGTCTGACGCACCCCAGAAGGCTCCAGAACTCTCTGGTACTGTAGCAATTCATTAAATCAAATTTAGTATAGGTTATTGGTCGGTCAGGGCTTTAGCAACGGCTAGAAATGGCACTGTAGCAATGGCTAAAAATGGCATTGTAGCAATGGCTAGGGCCCTTAGGAAGTTGTATAAGTAGGAGGGCCATTTCATTTGATAGGCATCCAGAAATTCAACAATCTTACAAGCAAGTAAGAATTGTAAAGCATTCCCCAATTAATCTCTGTGTATTAATGTATTCTATGTAATTATTTGGATATCATTAATATATATATTCTATCGCCGTGGAGTTTACCCATTGGGTGTTACCACGAAAGCAACTTTCTTTCTCTTCACGAACTTTCTCTGCCTTCTCTCTAGGAAGAACTTCTTCTTCCTCAATCTTTCTTTTTCTTTTTGTATCTTCAGATCGTATTTCCTAACAATTGGTGCCCACCGTAGGCAGGAATCACTACGATCTGTGCAGATGAAGAGTTCAAAGATCGAAATCGAAAAGTTTGATAGATTCAATTTTGGTTTCTGGAAGATGCAGATCGAAGATTATCTATATCAAAAGGATCTTTACGAACACTTGTCTGGGGTGAAGCCGGAATCCATGAAAGAAGAAGCTTGGAAGCTTAAGGATCGTCAGGCGTTGGGTTTGATTCGGTTGACTTTGTCTAGAAACGTGGCTTCCAATATTTTCAAGGAAAAGTCAACGGCAGATCTGTTGAAGGCACTAGCGAATATGTACAAGAAACCCTCTGTGATGAACACGGTATACTTGATGTGTAGATTATTTAATTTACAGATGTCGAAGGGTGGATCTATTGCAGATCATATAAATGATTTTAATATGATTGTTAGTCAACTGAGTTCTGTGGAGATTAATTTCGATGATGAAGTTAAAGCGTTGATTTTGATGTCATCTTTACCCGAATCTTGGGATAGTGTTATTGTTGCGATTAGCAGTTGTCGTGGATCTAAGAAACTTAAATTTGATGAAATTCGAGATGTAATTCTCAGCGAAAGTATTCGCAAGTAAGAAATTGGGGATTCATTGGGTAGTGCTCTCAGTGTTGATCAGAGGGGGAGAAGCAAATCGAAGGGACAAAACACACAAGGCAGATCAAAGTCAAAGGCACGTGAAAAATCTTCACATAAATCAAAGGTGACGTGTTGGAATTGTGGAGAGAAGGGCCACATCAAAAATGAATGCAAAAAACCTAAGAAAAAGCAGAATCATAAATCTGAAGATGATAATGATTCTGTAAATTCAACAGAAGACATTGGAGATGATTTAATCCTTAGTGTGGATAGCCCACTTGAGTCCTGGATATTGGATTCAGGTGCATCCTTTCATTCGTCTTCAAGCAAGGAATTATTTAGAAATTTCAAGTCCGAAAATTTTGGGAAAGTGTATCTTGCTGACAATAAGCCTATGGAGGTTGAAGGAAGAAGGGATGTTTGTATACATACTCCAGTTGGTAATCAGTGGATGTTAAAGGATGTCAGATATGTTCCTGGACTAAAGAAAATTCTGATCTCTGTTGGTCAGTTGGATAGTACAGATTATGAAGTGTATCTTGGAAAGGGCTCATGGAAGGTTGTGAAAGGTGCTATGGTTGTAGCATGTGGCATAAAATTTGGAACTTTATACACTACTATAGGTGTATAAGTGCAGTTGTTGTTGCTGAGGGTACTTCCGGTTCAAGTCTGTGGCATAATAGACTTGGACACATGAGCACCAAAGGAGTGAAGATGTTGGTTGCAAAGGGAGTTTTGGATGGTCTGAAAGTTGTTGATATGGTACTTTATGAGAGCTGTGTTATGGGTAAACCGAAACAAGTTAGCTTCACAAAGGTTGCAAGAAAATTGAGGAAAGCGCTATTGAAAATGGTTCATACAGATGTTTGGGGACCATCTCCAGTCTCGTCATTTGGTAGATCCAGATTCTATGTTACTTTTATTGATGATTTTAGCAGGAAGGCATGGGTTTACTTTCTCAAGCACAAATCAGATATGTTTGCCACCTTCAAGAGGTGGAAGGCTGAATTGAAAATCAAACAGGCTTGAAAATCAAATGTCTAAGATATAATAATGGTGGCAAGTATGACAAGTCGGAATTTAAGGCATTCTGTGCAACTGAAGGAATCAGAATGTTGAGAACAGTTCCCGGGAAGGCGAGGTAGAATGGAGTTGTTGAGAGGATAAACAGAACATTGAATGAGCGTGCACGGAGCATGAGGATACATTCTAGATTGCCAAAGAGGTTTTAAGCAGATGCTATCAACATGACTGCGTATTTGATCAACAGAAGACCATCAGTTGCTCTGGGTTTAAGATTCCAAAAGAAGTATGGATGGGAAAAGAACTCAAGTATTCTCACTTGAGGACTTTTGGATGCATGGCTTACATTCATGTTGATCCAGAGAAGAGAGACAAGATTAATGCTAAGGCTCTGAAGTGCTACTTCGTAGGCTATGGTTTTGATATGTTTGGTTACAGGTTTTGGGATGATAAAAATAGAAAAATCCTAAGGCATTGTGACATGACATTTGATGAGAAGGTCTTGCACAAGGACAAGGATATGTCAGGTTCAGAGAATGCAAAGCAAGTGGGAGTTGAATTTGAGTTGCAGAGGAGTTCGTAGCAATATTGCCGCTGAAACTCAAGAAACTCCAGAGATAATTGTTGAAAAACTTGTGGTGGAATAAGTAACACCAGAGCAGACATTGAAGAGATCATACAGAACCATCAGGGCACCAGATAGGTATTCACCTTCAGTACATTATCTGTTGTTGACTGATGAGGAGAACCAGAATCTTTTGATGAGGCCCTATAGGTGGAGAATTCGATCAAGTGGGAGCAAGGCATCGATGATGAGATGACTTCACTTGAGAAGAACATCACGTGGGTGTTGACTGAGCTGCCTGCAGGGAAGAGAGCTTTGTTGAACAAATGGGTGTTTAGAATCAAAGCTAACTTAAATGGAAAGAGGAGGTTCAAGGCCCGATTGGTAGTTAAGGGATATTCACAATGAAAAGGTATCGATTATGCTAAAATATTTTCTCCTATTGTGAAATTAACTACTATAAGAATCCTTTTTTAGAATTGTTGCATTGGAGAATTTACACCCTAAGCAAATGGATGTAAAAACGACGTGCTTACATGGAGATTTGGATAAGGAAATGTATATGCAATAACCTGAAGGATTTGGAGTTCCAGGAAAGGAACACATAGTGTGCAAGCTCACCAGGAGCTTGTACGGGCTGAAGTAAGCACCTCGATAGTGGTATATGAAGTTTCACTCCTTCATGAGCAAGAATCGTTTTCACAGGACTGAAAAGGATCAGTGGTGTTACTTCAAGAAATATACTAATTATTATGTATTCGTACTATTATATGTGGATGACATGCTGATTGCAGGACTGAATATGAAGGAGATAAACTCTCTAAAGGAAACCCTATCATCAGAGTTTGAGATGAAAGACTTAGGTGCAGCGAAGCAGATTCTTGGGATGAGGATTTCTCAAGATAGATCAGCCGGCACCATAAATCTATCCCAAGAGCAGTACATTGAGAAGGTGTTGTCCAGATTCTAGATGAATGATGCTAAACCCAAGACTACTCCTTTGGCAAACCATTTAAAATTGTCAAAGGAGCAGTCATCAAAGACAACTGAGGAGCGTGAGCACATGGCACAAGTTCCATATGCTTCTGTAGTTGGGAGCTTGATATATGCTATGGTTTGCACTATACCTGATATAGCACATGCAGTGGGAGTTGTTAGCAGGTTCATGGCAAATCCGGGAGAAGAGCATTGGAAAGCTGTGAAGTGGCTTCTGAGATACTTGAAAGGTACATCCAGTACTTCACTTTGTTATGGTAATGGCAAGATAATCCTACAGGGTTTTGTGGATGTTGATCTGATTGGAGATGCGGATTCAAGCAATAGCACATTCGGGTACATCTACACTATATACGAAACAACAGTTAGCTGGATGTCTAAGCTTCAGAAGTGTATTACCCTTTCGTCGACTGAGGCTAAGTACATAGCAATGGTTGAAGCTGGGAAAGAAATGATATAGTTAGTGGATTATTTGTAAGAATTAGGCAAGAAGCAACGCAAGAAAATTCTTTATACAGATAGTTAGAGTGCCATATAGTTGGTGAAAAATTCAGTATATCATTCGAAGATGAAGCACATCCGAAGACGGTACCATTTCACTCGGAGGTCAGTGGAAGATGGTGACATATATTTGAAGAAGATAGAGGGTGCAAAGAATCCAGCAAATATGTTGACTAAGTGTGTTGGTGTTGAAAAACTAAGGTTTTGCAAAACCTCGATTGGTCTTCTGTAGGTTTTACAGAAGAAAGTGTTGCGATGAGGTGAAGATATTGATGATAGAGGAATTTTTTTTCTTGGAATACATTTATTGTTTTGGAGGCCGAGTAGATCAGTCTCCAAGTGAGAGAATTATTAGGTTGTGGAGCCTGATGATTATATTTATGTACTGTGCTCAGAAACATGTTCGACGTACCTCGGAAGGCTCCAGAACTCTCTGGTACTATACCAATGGTCAAGGCACTGTAGCAATGGCTAGAAATGGCACTGTAGCAACAGCTAGGGCCCTTAGGAAGTTGTATAAATAAGAGGGTCATTTCATTTGTTAGGTATCTAGAAATTCAACAATCTTACATGTAAGTAAGAATTGTAAAGCATTCCCCAATTAATCTCTGTGTATTAATGTATTCTGTGTAATTGTCTAGATATCATTAATATATATATATAGATATATATATATATAGATATATCTTCTCGCCATGGACTTTACCCATTGGGTGCTACCACGAAAGCAACTTTCTTTCTCTTCACGAACTTTCTCTGCCTTCTCTCTTGGAAGAACTTCTTCCTCAATCTTTCTTTTTGTTCTTGTATCTTCAGATCGTATTTCCTAACAGAGACTTCCATTAGGCTAAGGTGGCAAACGCACTTTCATAAACTCTTAAAAGAAAAAAGGGGACAGAGATATTGAGTTGGGTGATTTGGAGATTTGATTATAGGCTTGAGACGGACTTCTTATGATGCCTCACTTCGATATTATTTTATGATTTGATGACGAGATTGGATACCTATTGTAACATTTAACTTGAGATGATGTATATATTTACTAGCAAGTGGATTCCTAACTTCTTGTTAAGTATTAATGAACATTGTATGATCTTATATGCATAGGATTGATTACTTTGGTGTAAAACTCATATCATTGTAGGCCTTGATCATGAGGTTTGGATTGAGCGGTTGCTCATATGTAATAGCTTGACTCGTAACCTTTATTGTGGGTTCATAATATGTGTGAGCTTGTGAATCATATGATAATATTGAGATGGTTTTTATATTGATATAAACTTGATGTTAAAACGAATTGATCGTTTTATTCACGTACAAAGCGCATATAACAAGACTTGTAATATATATTCACAACCAATAAAACATTTTATTCATAATATGAGTCTTAATATGAGAATAATACTACAACCCATAGATATACACACTAAAATTAAAGCACCTCAACATTTTTAGAATGAGACCATATCAAAGTGAAATGGACTAGTTTATAATTAATAACAACATTAAAAATAGTAACATCATCAATTAATATTAGGGATGATTATGTGCTCCATGATCTGGTTGGCTATCATCCCATGGAACACCAATTAAGGAACTATCAGTCTGTATCAAATCTCTTGTTATCACTGAGAAATCAAAATAAAATTAAAAAAAGAATATATTAGAAACACTCTTTTATTATATGATTTATTTTTCATAGGAGATTAACAAATAAAATATGGAAAAATAATTATTTTTATAGGATCATTACAGAAAACTTGAAAAATTAATATGAAGTTAAACAAATCCTGAAAGCAAAAATCATATAACAAACAAGATGAAAAAAAAAAAAAAAGAAGAGTCAATCCTCTGAATTCACTAAGTTTCCTTAAGGAAATTATTCCCCTCAAATACTTGAGTTTATAAAATATATCCTCTCAGAATAAAATAATTCATGACAAATAAATAGTTGTATCTCAAATTGTTGTCCAGCGAATCTCTCAATGACTTGTAATCACACTTGAAATTTTAACAAAAACAGGAACCTTTGTTTTCTTTCTTTTATTTTTCTCTTTTCTAATGTAAAAAAAATAGTAATAATAACTCATATCAACTCTACAAATATCTGAGAAAGATTCAGATATTTATAGCCTATAGAGTTGTAGAAAGATTCATGTATAACACGTAAAAGGTTGCATAAAAATACAAAAGATTGCATGGAAGTATGGATGACAACGAGGCGGGAGTGGGTTTAAAGTTATGTGGGACGGGGCGGATGCGGGAAGGGTTGAAGTAGCTATTGTTAAAATTAATGCGAAGCGGGACGGGTTGTGGGTTTGAAAAATCAAATATGAATTCGAAAAAAATTAAATATATGTGATTAGTAAAAAATCAAAGATATAAACTTTTTATATTAAACATTGACTTTAATTTTATTTTTTAAAAAATTAAATTAGACATGTTCGGTAAATTATAAGTAGTTAAGATGTTAATTAGAAACTTTTAATTAACGATTAAGAAACAATTGTTGAAATGTCAACTAAAAATAGTTAATTAGTGAAAAATTGAAAAAATTACGAATTTTTAATTTTTCATATTAAATTCAATTAAAAAATAAAAGAACTTCAAAAATTTTAAGCGGTGCGGGTTTATTCATGGTGGGACGAGGCGGATTGAAAATGTAAAAGTCTCCATGTGGAGTGGGGCGGGGTGGTAGAAAAAAATTGCGGATTGAGTTCAACCCGCCTCGCACCTGCCCCATTGTCATCTCTACATGAAAATGTGAAAAGTTACATTCATATGATATGAGTATTCATGAATGGAATAACATCATTCATAATTGTAGCACTTTCACATTTTTTAATGCTCCAGTCTTTATTCTATGTACCATCATCTATTCACACATTATACATTGGACCTAACAATAATCGCGCACAGCTTTGTATAAATAACATGAATTATACAAAACTCAAATAGTAATTACAGTTAGATGTTTGTCACGAGCCGTAATCAATTTAAACTATAGTTATATTAATTTATTAACTAATACATATCGATCTTACATTAACTAATATAAAATCGATACCTCACTTTCAAAAAAAAGTCTCAACATGAAGTTGTACTGACAAAGTCTCGACTGGCAACTAGCTAGATACATCTAAGTCATGCATGTAAAAAGAGCTATTCATTAGAAAAATAAAAGAACAAGAATTGAGCTGATGAGAAAATAGAATCTAAATCGAGAACAATGATTTGATTGAAGAACTCGTGATCTCCATACTTATGATGTAGCATATACACGTTATTTATTTAATACTCAATATATGTTTTGGAGCTCAATCGGTAGAATCACAACCAATAAAACATTTTATTCATAATATGAGAATAATATTACAATCTATATAGATATATACTCCTACACACTAAAATTAAAGTAATACCTCAACATTATTATTAGGGAATATTAAATATGTCCATGATGATCTGAATGGTTTTGATCCCCTTGAGCAGCAACTAAAGATCTATCAATTTGTATCAAATCTCTTGTTATCGATGAGAATCAAATCAAAACAAAAAAAATATTAGAAACATTCTTTTATTATATGATTATTTTCATAGGATATTGATAAATAAAATATGGAAAAAATAACTTTTTCCCATTATTGCTCCTACAAAGTTTTGAAAAATTATATATACCTGTGGTAGTCATTCTTGTGGGTGCTACAGGGAAGAGCAACCCAACCAAAAATATAAAGAAAATAAACAAGGTGAGTGTAGCTTTGTACAACATTTTTCTTTTTTTAAAAAAAAAAAATTAGTTGTTAAATGAGATTGATTAGTGTCAATTATATATTTATAGAAAAAAAAGTTTTATAAGACTTTCTTTGGTTATAAAGTGAAGTCTTCTCCTAAATTTCACACTTATTACATAATTTTCAAATTTAAACACTAAAAGGTCATGTCAATTATTAAATTCTACTCTATTATTTCAAATTTTCAAACCCCATGGTAGATAAAAATATGTTTTATATTATGGAATAAAAATACATATGTTTGTTATAATACATGATTAAACTATCTAAAGATAAAAATATTCTTTAAATTATCTACCAAAAAAATATTCTTTAATTAAGCATTGGGCACCAATTTCTATAGTGAAGTGTTATTATATAAGTAAATATAATACGCATATTATTACTACATTTTTTACTGAAGCACTTAAAAATGAAAAAATTATGTTTTGTTTAATGAGGTTGACTAGTGTCAATTTATGGAGAAAATAAATAAATAGGCTCATTGTATGTATCATCAATTTCTAGATAAAGGTGTTTGCCTAAATTTCATGGGGAAAATACTTTAGACAATTGCATGGAAAAGAAGGAACAATGACTGCCTGTATTGTATGGTGAAATTTCTCGATTTTTTATTATTTGAATGTGATTGGTCTAACTAATTTTGATTCTTACTGATATAAATAATCTTATGAAGATTCAAATTGGGTATAGATGGATTTTTATATATTTGTTAAATTGTTATAAAATCATTAAAATATCGATTTTTCAACTATCGATTCGGTAATCGATTTAATCGTTAAGATTTCACACACAAAAAAATTATTGAAAATCACTTTATAATAAGGTGACAAACCAAGTAAACCATGCATATGATTTGATAAATTGCATCTTACTAAAAGACAACCACTGATAGAATAACCGAGAATTTGAGACAATAAATAATAAAAATATGAAATCATAAATTCAAAGTGAAGTACTTTATATACCGAATGGTATAAATATAATTTATTGATTTACTATCAAATTATTGGCTAACTCGTTAAGAACCGATAACCTAATATAAACAAAATCAAAACTGTTACCAAACTGCTAAACTAATAACCTATTACCGATAAACCAATAACGTTTTCTTCATATCAGATTATTGATTTTGATTTAGCTTTTAATAACCTTAAAATCGACTAATTCTGATTCATGCTTAATATAAATGAACCTATTAAGATGGTTAAAACATTTCCTACCAAAAAATATTTTTATTTTAAAATTTTGAACTTGTGATATTTAGTTAAGGTCGAAAGAATTTCTTTTGTTTCGTTCTAAAAAGACTTTGATTTAAGTAGTTATATGTGAACTCCATGCATCGTTCTGTAATCTCAATATTGTAGATGGGAACTCAAATATTTTAAGATTAAATTTGATATTAGATTTATACTGTGTTTGATTAATCTATTTAAATTCTTGAAGTATTACTACAATTACAAGAATCCTAACTAAGTTGAGAATTATTTCCCTATTATGTTTTACTTGAATTGAAGAATGACTGTTTTCTTATGGTGTTTATAGAGAGCTTGAGCATAATTTGAATTAAATGGGTTTGAGATTGAGCATAAATATTAAATGTATATCTTGAGACTGGGTTGAGAAAAAGATACAAGTTTTATGTATTCTTGAATGAAGTTTATAGTCCTAAATGAGAAGTAGTAAGTTGAGAAAGGTTAAAGCTTGACTAAGTCCCAAAAGATTAAAGAAGTATTTTGAATAACCATACTCTTACATTATGAGCATATGAATAATATTTAATGAGTGTATTAAGCACCTATATGGGTAAAAATAATAATAGCTTGAACTCATAAACTATGTAGCCAACGTAGGATAGGATCGTACCAATAATGTACGACTCCTTATATGCCACTGAGATCGTCCAGTTTAAATGGATCGATGAGTTAAGTTATTTTGTCCCTTACCCTAGCAAGGTATTGGATGACTCTAGAAACATGGGTAAGATGACGTTGTATCATCATGATGTTCATAGTGATGATTATCGATTAGAGAAACTCTCCAAGCTAAAATATGTATTATTTTTAGACACAAACTAAGTTGCACTTATTTATGCACTAAAAAAATATTTTACTATATTGCATTACTTAGTTTAATTAATTATTTTCTACATTAATCCTATTATTTGAGTATTATATCCTGAGTTTTTCGGTTTTGGCTATTTTACAAACTCATACATTCCACATACTAACGTCTTTTGGAACTACATTATCTTATGATGCAGACAAGTGGCAAAGTCCCTCAATAGGAGTATAATCAGACGATCTAACATTTCTACTTAGCCAATGGTGAGACCTCTTTGCAATCAAAGGCTCCTTGATGCTATTCCTTTCAGTTTCAATTATTTTGTTTTAGTTTGAGATATTCCTAGCCTACCGTGGTACCCATTCTTTAATTATGACTTTTAGAGGCTTCATAGACTAGTAGACGATATTTCAGTATCTCTTTCAGATTGTTAACTTCTCAGTTAGGTTGCTTATTATGATTTGAAACTTTGATTTAGTCGTTGTGTTTAATTCAAATCTATCATTTATTGCTCAAGTCTTTCGTTGAGTAAATTAGTTAGGCCAAGTGGTTCGCTCAGAGCCAGAAATAATTTTCAAATATCGGTCATGTCCAAGATATAAACTTAGGGTGTAATAACTTATTCAGTATTCAATATATGTTTTGGAACTCAATTAAAATTTAATTATATAGCTATAATCTATATATGTTCACACCAATATAACATTTTATTTATAATATGATAATAATATTACAATCCGTAGATACTCATACACACTAAAATTAAAGTACCACAACATATTTAGAATGAGAACATAGTAAAAGTGAAATGGACAAGTTCATAATTAATAACAACAATATAACAACATCAATAATAGTAACATCATCACTTAATATTAAGGATTATGAGTGCCACCAGGACTTGAATGGCTACCAGACCCTGGAACACCAATTCCATCTATTTGTATCAAATCTCTTGTTATCACTGAGAATCAAATCAAACAAAGAAAAAAAATATTAGAAACATTCTTTTATTATAGAGAAAAGTATTACATACACTCTTAAATTTGTCATGAATTATTATTTTTATCCCTGAACTATTGATAGTGTTAAAACACTCCTCTACTTGACTAACTGAACTTAAAAATACCCTTCTTTAAATTCTTGCCAACTTAAGGGGTGTTTTCAACATTCGTGATAGTTCAGAGGTGTATTTTAATTTAGTTAGTCAAGTAGGTGGGGTATTTTTAAGCCTGTCAATAGCTCGAGAATGAACTAATAACTTGCACCAAATTTGGGGTATTTTAAATAATTTTCTCTTTATTATATGAATTTTTTTCATATAAAATAAAAATATATTTTTATAGAATCATTACAAAAATTTTGAAAAAATATATATACCTGTGGTAGTCATTCTTGTGGGTGTCACTACAAGAGATAGCCTTATTTAACACCAACATTTAGGGAGGAGGTAATAATCTCATCTCTAAAAGTATATATATTGGGACGAGATTATAATGTGGTCTTATTTGTGTATGTTATTGCGAACATATTAGATCTGAATTTACTAACTGGTCTCAAATGGTAATTATATGCTTTAAGCGGGAGATAATTAAAAACATAAAAACTTTATTTTCACTAAATTTAGGCGCAAAAAAAATTATTACTAAAAGAACAAAAGGAAGACCCAGTTTTCACAGAATAGATCTTCGTCTTTAGCTTTAGCTTTGCCCTAATCTTCTGATCGCAATTGCAAACTCTAGCGCTAACCTAGTTTCAACTCAGACGTAAATTTCATCTTTATCGGCCTTAAATTGAAGCAGGTGTCTTCTTCCTAGCTTTGCTTGAAACAGAATTGAAGAGAGTAATTGTTCCTTGTTAGTTGTTATATATTTTTCATGTGAGATTGAGAGGATTGTTTTTTTATTCATGTAATAACTAGTCAAGCAGGATGGAAGTGCAATTGAGACTACTGCTGTTCCAACACCCAAAGTGGTAATCGATTTGGATTCAGATCCAGAAGCAACGGTCGTAGAGATTACCTTTGGGGATCGCCTTGGGGTACTTCTCGACACAGTAAGCATACATTACTCTTATGATTCAAGTGTTGAGTGCTATTTAATACCATTTTTGAGCTTGATTTGCAAAATGTATTTCAGATGAATGCACTGAAAAACCTTGGGCTGAATGTTGTCAAGGCTAATGTCTATCTTCATAACACATTTGCCATCACAGAAGCGTAAGTTATGTTGTGGGTTCCTTTATGATGCTAGGTGATTTTTCTGTTCCTCTTATACTTAGTCCTTGCATACTATCAGTCACCAAATATCTGAAGACACTTTCCATTTGAATTTTTTATTATGGGTCTATGCAACATTAGTTCCCCGATTGAAATTTTTGATTGTTTCAGTATTGGGAGTTGCTTCTAGTTCTATGGATAGGCAGGTCAATGACCCTGAGCTGCTTGAAGCAATTCGTTTGACAATCATCAGGTAGTGTATCTCTTCCCCAATATATAACAAAGAGTGACCTGCACATGCTTGAAGTAAGCTTGCAAACGTACGGGTCGTACGTTATTGAGGTTCTGCCCTAATCCTTGTCTTCTGTTTACTCGAACCTCAGGTATGCTTCTCTTCTACCAATTTTCTTTAGAGACTGTTGTTTGCTTTGGTTGAGTTACATATAGATTAATGGAAAACAGATGGGCAAAAGTGTTAAGTGGATCCCTCCCATGTGCAATTCTTCATTCAAAGTTGGCAACTTAAGTTGGCAATTTGTCTGCAAATTGTTTTCAAGTTTGCTGTTCAAAGTTGGCAGCCTTGATCGTTCAAAATTGGCAGCCTTAATTATCAAAGTTGGCAGCCTTAATTACTCCTATACAATTTCAGGTATGAAATTGTCAAATCATACAGAGAAGAGATTAATACCCAGGTATGAAATATGTAAAAAATGTACCAATGAAAAGAATCTCATAAAGTTTTACACATTTATGACGTGGCCTGAATCAAAGTTTTTAGACAATCATAGCTGAACTGCCTAACTTGTATGATTTGTACATCAAGAGGATAGGAAAATAGATCTAATTAATCTTCTTTGATGGACATCAGATTAATCTTTGTTTTTAGCAAGGGAAAGTGAATTTAATTTGACCAGATTACCTTCAAATCTACATTACTGTCAGTACTTGGTTCACTTGTTGCTAGTTATTCACTATTTAGTGCTATGGTAAGTAGAAAATGAAATAAGACACCTATATTTTTAGGTTTAGAAGGTGCTTTCGGCAATCACAAATGATGCAGTTGTTTCTCTTTTGCTGTTGCCTCTTAAGGATTTGCCTGTGACACCTCAAAAGAGAGAATAAACTCACAATATACATCTCTTTCCCCTGTCTTCTCACTTTTCACTATCTTAGATCCTTTTCAGTTTCTCCAAGAGCTGAATGGATGAATTTTATCTTGTGTGGCATGTGTTGTGAAGTGAAACTCATATTCTTCTTACTTGCTTGAGTACTGTTTGAATGTGCATCTATTACTATAGTCCCCATTGAATTTGGAAATGCGAAATTTACATTTGCAGGAAATCAATATGTGGAGTCAGCTATCCTATTTTTTTTTTAATTTCCATTTTTTGAAATATTCTATTTTGATCATCATATATATAAGTCCAATTAAGCAACCTTTCCCCTCTTTTGATCCTTTATACAATTGCTTCTTCAACACTTAAACCAAAGCACACACTCACTACTGCACCTACTTTACAAATTGTTCTGGTGGGAACTAAACTTGGTAAGATCAATTTAGTATTTCACTATATAGAAGTTTTTATGATTAAATATCAAAACGTTTACTGTAGCCTAATATGCAACATGATTATATCTGTTTAAATCTAATTCTGCCAGACTTGAGGGAAGACGAGCAATCCAAGTGATCATCCAGAGGCCACTCCTATATCAACCGCCCAGGTAACTCCATAATTGACTTGCAATGATTAGCAAATAACAACTTTCTTAAAAGGATCTTAATTTAATTCTAAACAAATTGGTACATTATATTCCTTGATGCCACTTTGTGAGCCCGTATGTATTTTGTTATTCTTAATTAGAAATTTTGAGGTAAAAAGTAAGATTTTCCCACATAAATTTCACACTAATATTTGTTATCTTTAGATGCTATGTGATACTTATACCTTGACAATTTCATAACCAGTGTCCTTATACTTGTTACAGGATTTGAAGACTACAAGTTTCAAAGTAAAGCTACAAGTTTTGAAGACTTGATCCAAGATGACAAATCAGTTATGTTTTACTAGAATGTGTAGGGAAATAAATAAAAAAAAATTTCAAGTTGTTGTGTAAATAGTTGATGATATACAAGTACAAGTGGAATGTTGTACATTTATCATATATGCAAGTACAATATTATTGATGATTTCAAAATATATATTTGTGGGAAACGTTTACATATATCATCTAGGATCACATTTTATGGTTTATAAAGCACTTGAAGGATCAATTTTTTAGGTCCTAAATAACTTTTTAAGACTAGCAAATGACTACTCGGTATCTAAGTTTAGGGACCAGCAGAGTGGTCTGTAAAGGTTATTTAGGGAATAGATTTTTGCTAGTCATTGTGAAATTTCAAGGACCAGTGATAATATCTCCTCACTATTGACATTTAGCGACGGAGCCGATAGGGACGGTGGCGACCATATGTTTCTAGTCGCTATTAGTCTTTTGGGACCAAATTTACTTTTCCCTTCTCTAAAATAATTTCACGACCAACCATGTTGCCTCTCTAAATGTCTTTAGCAAAGAGCAAAATGCGACAGTTGCAATTGACCTTTACCGAAGAGGCCTTTTGGGATAGGTGGCGACCAGATTTCTTCCATCACAATAGACTTTTTAGGACTAAATTTGGACTTTTGGGACTAGATTTCCCTTCCTTAGAGGCAATTTTTCTTGTAGTGGGTGCTACAGGGAAGAGCAATCCAGCCAAAAATATAAAGAAAATAAACACGGTGACTGTAGCTTTGTAAAAAAAATTTCTTAAAAAAAGTTGTTCAATGAGATCAATCCAGCCAAAAATATAAAGAAAATAAACACGGTGACTGTAGCTTTGTAAAAAAAATTTCTTCAAAAAAAGTTGTTCAATGAGATTGATTAGTGTCAATTATTCATAGAAGAAAAAAATGGGTTCAAATATTGCATAGGCATTTTTAATTAATTAATTAATTTTGGAGTTTTATAAAGACTTCCTTTGGTTATATAAGTCAAGTCTTTGGAGTTTTATAAAGACCCTTTTGTTATAAAAGTCCAAGTCTTCTCCTTAATTCCACACTTATACAGTTAAAGGTCATGTCAAATATTAAGTTTCTACTCAACTATCAATGCGTAGAATTTGTAGATATGTTAAATCATTATTGAACTACTAAGGTATCGATTTATTAATTATCATTTCAATAATTAATTTATTTGTTAAGATTTCACACACAAAAATAATTGAAAATCACTTATAAACAAGGTGACAGACCAAATGAACTATCTATATGAATTGACAAAATGCATTTTGCTCAAAAATAACCACTGATACCTCGTGGAATGATCGAGATTTTGAGACGGTCAGAAATAAGAGTATGAAACTATAAATCCTAGGTGGAGGACTTTATATATCAAATGGTATAATTAAAATTTATTGGTTTATTATCGAATTATTAGTTAACTCGCTAACAATTGATAATATGATATTTAAAAAGAAAAATCAATAATCGTTACCAAACTGCTAAACTAATAGCCTATTACCAATAAACCAATAATTTTTGTTTCGATCGAATTATTGATTTTGATTTAGCTTTTAATAATCCTAAAGTCGGGTAATTTTGATTCATGCTAACATAAACGAACCTCTTAAGATAGTTAAAACATTCCTACCAAAAATATCTGTATTTTAAAATTTTGAACTCGAGACACTTAGTTAAGTTCGAAAGAATTTCTTTTGCTTCATTCGAAAAAGACTTTCGAGTTAATTAGTTGTATTTCTCTTGTTCTTGTAAGGGTCATCTAATACGTGAGATAAGGTGAAATATTTCGAGATTAAATTTGATATTAGATTTATACTGTGTTTGATTAATCTCAAATTTAATCCGAAATATCTCACCTTATCTCATCAAACTTGAAATTATTTTGTACTTTAGTCAACTAAGTTAATTGACATATTACATGAGTGTCTCCACTTTTACGAGCTTGCTCATATAATCGGTCTCAAACCACGATAAGGAAGAAGATTATGGCTATTTCTCCCTAATGTCGGGACATGCTTACTTAGGCACACATCACATCAATGTCTAGAAGGCCACGATAGCGAAGATTCATATAATCGATACCAATTATTTGAGTTTGAGATGTAATGAGATGGTTATATATTATTGTTTGTTTGAACAATAATATGCCATTTTAGAACGATATAAGTTGGACAAGTCCGATGAACTAAAACTCCCGATATAGTGCAGGATCGAAGAAAGGACCGGACCACAATAGAAATTGAAAATGGTTAATTTTGGGGGAAGACACCAGTGTAATCCCACAAGTGGAATTTGCAGAAAGCAGTGTGCACGTACCTTACCCCTATGTTGTGAAGGTAGAGAGGTGATTTCCGATAGACCTCGACTCACAAAAATCAGTAAGAAAAGAAAATACAGTAGTAAAGACGCCGCGTAGAAAGAAGAAGAGAACTGCAAGCAACGCCTAAACAATAGTTTTAAGATTAAAACAGCACAATTTGATCATCTATTTTAAAAGTAACAATTCTGTTTTCAGACAGATCTTTTTCTTGATTTCCCATTTGACAGAGATGAAACTATTCAGAAATTAGAGCCTTCACCTGAATTGAAGCTTCCAGACTTCTTGAACATTCGAGGAGTCATCTGTAATCTCGGAAACGAGAGAAGCTGCTAGAACACATGATGAAGATAACAAGAAACTCATGAGTATTTCCATAGAAATAAATAACGAGAAGGGTTAAAAGCAACGATGACAGAAAAAGGAATAATGGTCAGTTAGGACAGTTCATGAGAAGCAATGCAGATGAGGCAAGCTAGCTGCGATATGAAGCTATTGTATTGATCACACAACTCGGACTCGACACTAACAGGATGTAGGAACTGGAATCCTCATGATAATCTGAGAGCGCTAGTCGCTCATGTGATTCTAGCCAGAATAGGATGCAGTGGAGTATTGAGCTCTACCTATAGGAAACGAGGCGTTTGATGGATCATAGACTTCACATGCTCACATATACATATGATAAAATATGTCTAATTCATTAACACTAAAAAGCAGTCACTAGAGTGAGAAAGACATGAGAAGCATTGTTAGTCGAGGCACTTGGGGGCGGGGGGAGTAGAAACAAGCCTCTCCTCCACCTCCACCTCATGGCGTAAAATGCATGATGATCCTCAAACAATGACATAACTAGCGTAATCCCACAAATGAGGCCTGGGGGATAGGATGTACGCAGACCTTACCCCTACCTTTTTAGGGGTAGCGAGACTATCCAGTCCACAATGGAAAATCCAGTAGGAAGGGTAATAAATTTCACTTTCTAAGAGTAAAAGTAAAAGAAAACAGAATAGCGCACCGTCTTTCTCCAGAATCGAAATAAATCGCCTTGATCCACCACCTACGCCAAAATAATGCTTCTTTGCAGCTAGATATACAATTCCATGAGGACTATGTAAACACTGCACAAAAAGAAAAAGGAAAAAAAGAGAAGCAATATGTCAGATGCACGGAAAAGCACCGATAAAACCAAAAATAGAATATCAACCAAAACAAACCTTTTTAATAAGTTTGTACAGACTAGGTAGGGTAGAAACTGAGTAAACGGTCTCTGCCATTAGAATTATGTCATAACCAGGAGCCTGATCAACTGTTTGGCCTTTTTTTGGTGCCACCATCATCAGCAGGTACATGAGGAAGAATCGGATGAGCTTCACCCCAATTACTTGCAAAGAAGCGAACTTCCGCACTGTCATCTGCGGCTGACAAGTTCTGTTGAATATTGGCATTGACATTTAGAATTGTTAAGCATTGCAGCACCTCAGCATTGAAGTGCACGAGCACCCTAGTACAACCAAAGAAAAAATCTTAATCACAAAGACGCGAGATAATTAATCAAAACTCAGTTGAGGCATATATGTACCTTAAGGCATGCAAAGATCCCAGGAAGACCATGACCAAGCTAAAAACAAATGGAAGAGAATCAACAAGATTAATAAAGTATTGAGTCAAGATTAGTTGGCAAATCTAAAAGCATTAGGGTGTTGATCCCTCAAGGTTAATCTCAACTGAAAGATAAAAATCATACCGACAGTAACCATTGTGAACTTATTTAAATGAGAGAACTAAAATATGTTACAATGACACTTACTAGGAAATCAATCTTTCCACTATCAATTGCAAAATTGAACTCAACTGTATCAGTTCAATCAAACAGTAAACATACCCCGCGCATGAGCTTCTTGGAACTTCCCCACTCTCGAACTTACCAGAAACCCCAAGGTCTAAAAGAGAAAGGGGAAAAATAAAAAATTTCAAACTGATTAGGGGGTAAAACAAACAAATAAGCAAACAAAGGAGAAGACTTCTCAGGTGATCTATGCCTACATGATGTTACCATGTAAGGATCGGAGCGCCGATTGATCATCCTTCTCCTCGTGGCTAGTACTTCTACTCAAAGCTAGTTGGTGAGTCCTTAATTTCGGGGACAATGACTTTGATCTTATGATATGTATTAAGACTTCTTTTTTCCTTTATTGTATACCTATGACCATGAGGGTGAGCCCGGTTGCTTGTTTTGGCCCCCGCTTTTATCTATGTAGTAGAGGTGTTGTTGGAAAAGTTATGCAATTATGATATGAGCATTGACTCTCTCTTGATTTAATGATGTCTTATGTTATGAAACGCTTTCCCTTAGCCCCTTTTGCCCTTATTTCTAATCTAATTATGTTGTTTAATTGCTTTCGCGACCAATAACATGTAATGATATGTTAAGAGGCTTATTTAGGATCCCTTCGCGTTCCTTATTTGTTGTGTCATGTCTAGGCCCTAGGCTTGGGTCATGATGTCACCCCTACTTTTGCACCTTCCCATGGTACACGTTTAGGTACTGGTCGTGATAGTTGAGTTGGGAAACTTCAGGAGCGCTCAGGAGATTTTTGGTGAGCACCGGCTACTTTGGCGTTTTCGCAGGCTCCTTGATGTTAATGGTCGTCTTTTGCATCCAGACATCATCTTTGTACATTAGAGTTTGGTATTTGTAGGAGCACTCCTGGTTTTTTATATTATTCTGATTATTGATATATGTATCCGATGCATCCTTATGTCTATTGTAGCTTTGTACAGTTGACTTCCAGATTCTAGGTAGGTTTCGGCATATATATATTATTATTGTATCGATTTGGTTTGGACTAGAGAGCTAGGACAGATACCCTTGGGTTGGAAATTGGCTTGCCTGTAGGTGGGACTAGCAGACACCATTATGACCAGGACCGAGTTGTGAGAGTCTTCTACGCCTTTTAGATCCTTGTCCACTTTGATTAAAAATCGAAATAGGTGGAAACATAGGATCACTATCACCCTCATCATTGCGAGTTGGCCTATTACTCCTATGAGGGACTTCATCCCCAAAGTAAAAGGAGTAAAAATCACCGGTTTCTCTGGCAATATGAGCTTGCACAATTGGCCCTTCAATCTGTCCCCTCTGCTTAATTGATCGTTTGCAGCCTCCAATTTTTCTGTATATATGTATGTAAGCATGCAAATATACTAACAAATGATTAGATTATACTAAAATTTAATTACTTATATAAGAATTGTCATTACCTTTCAAATGGATACATCCATCGTGTATGAATAGAACCACCAAGACAGGCTTCTCTCACAAGATGGATCAGAAGATGCTCCATCACATCGAAGAAGCCACATGGAAAGACATTCTCCAGTTTTGTAATAATAATAGGAATATTTTCCTCCATCCTATCTAAACTACTTTTCAATAACTAACCAGGACATAAATCATTAAAAAAAGACTTATCTCTGTAATAGGCTTCCATATTCTTTCAGGTAAATTGCGAAAAGCGATAGAAATAAAAGTTTCCATGAATACATGACAGTCATGACTTTTCCTACCTATCAAACTCCCTTCATTCAGATCTGCCCGCTTGCCTAAATTTGAAGCATATCCTTCTGGGATCCTCAAACTTTGCACCTACACACATATTTCACATTTCTCAGCCATTGTGAATGAAAAGCTAGCTTTGGGCTTTACAATTTTGCTATTTGGTAGTTCCTCTACAATTTCCTCCTCTTGCAATATTCTTTTAAGTCCAGTCTAGCTCTTGGGTTGTCTTTTGTTTTCCCCTTGACATCCATCATTGTGTTGAATAAATTGTCAATATAATTTTTTTCTCAATATGCATTACATCAAGATTGTGTCGCAAAGGATTATTCTTCCTATACGGCAACTCCCAAAATATGCTTTGTTTGGTCCACTTATGTTCAATGTCATATCCAGGAAGTCTAGAATGTATGGGACTATCTGTAACTTTAGGCAGATGAGAAACTCTCTCCCAAATTTGATGGCCTGTCAATGGCGGAGATGGAGGATTATTCTTAACCCTATTTTTTCTAAATGCATGCTTCATATTTCTGAACTAGTGGTCCATTGGCAAGAATTGATGTTGACAATCAAACCATGAATTTTTACTACCATGCTTTAGGGTAAAAGTATTACTATGCTCCATGCAATAAGGACAAACAAGTTTTCCAACAGTCATCTAACCAGACAATATACCATATGCAGGAAAATCATTAATAGTCCACATTAAACAAGCGCGCATAACAAAATTTCGCTTAGTTGATATGTATATGTCACTACACCTTCAAACTATAGTTGTTTAAGCTCATCTATCGATGGTTATAGATATATAGCAATTAAACTTTTTGAATTGTTGGGACTCAGAATAATACAACTTAAAAATATGTATGGACTTGTCATGCACATTTCATGAGGAAGATTATATGGAGTAAGAAATACTGGCCAGCAAGAATAAGACGTGGTAGAATTAGAGAATGGTGTGAAACCATCTGCACACAGCCCTAATCTAGCATTTCTAGGATCTCTAGCAAAATCAGGATACACATTATCAAAATGCTTCCATACTTCCCTATCAGATAGATGAGACAAGACACCGACGACCTTCTATATTCATGATGCCATCTCATATGTGGGGCATACCACATCGATGCATATAACCTCTTTAGTCAAGGAATAAGAGGTAAATAATGCGTCACCTTAATTGGAACTATCTTTCCAGTCGGACACCTCTTATAACGAGCATTATCGCAAAACTTACAATTTTTCAATTCACTATCATCCTTATAGTATAACATGCAACCGTTAACACAATAATCAATTTTATAATGTGACAATCCTAATTTGGAAACCACTTTCTTTGCTTGATAGAAGTTGCTGGGTATGTTAAACTCAGGATTAACCAACTCGCCCAAGAGATCAACCATTGAGTCCATAGCCGCATTAGGAACATTCTAATCCGATTTAATATTCATTAATCGAAATGCTACAAACAAAGTAGAATGCGGATTCCCCTCACATAATGGACGAATAGCCTCTTCTAATTCTACATAGAAGTGTTTAGCTTCTTCATTAGAAGCTTCATTGAAGAATTGGTCAGGTTTCATCCCCTCTTGAACTCCGAAAGCATCATTGATCATTTCATGAACTCTATTATGTTGAAAGGTGTCATGTTGATTCCTATCAGGTTTAAATCTAATCTGACCATGTGGTACAAGCATATTATATTCATCCACTGGCATCGTATTATAAAATACACCATTTTGTCCGTCCATTTCTCTATGATCTACCCACATGAAATATTTGGGCTTAAATCCCTTACGATACAAATGCATAATAACTTCATCTGGACTAAAGAATTTTAAGCACCTACATGCACTGTAAGGACACCTAATCAATTGATTTCTCGTAAAACTATCAAGTGTCATTGCATGATTGATAAAACTTGTAACAGCGACAGATTTAAGCCGACCATCATTTTCACAATACATGTCATACATCCACAAACGATTATCCATCTACAAAAAATATTCAAGTATATTCACTATTCAAAAGTGCAGAAGTTGATTTTTTCCAAGTATAAAAGTACTAAAATTCACTTTAACAAGTATATAAACTCCAAGTTCTAAATTATATTCAGCTTAAAGTTCAGAACTACTTAAAGTTTATTTCATATCCTAAAATATAATAACTCAAGTTTCAAATGGGCATAAGTTGAATTTTCCTAAGTATAAAAGTACTATACACTTTAACAAGTATATCAACTTCAACTTCTAAATTATATTCAACTTAAAGTTCACAACTACTTAAAATATACTTCAAATTTCAAATATAATTATACATTGCTAAAAACAAAAAGCAGAAGCTCTAAGCAAGATACAAGTATTTTACATTGAATATATTTTTAAAAACTAATATATACAATAATTAGAATTTTGATAGAAAAAAATATCTTTACCTTTTCCAATTAGCTTGCCATCGGATCAATGGGCTTAACTTGACAGGCCGAATATATCCTACAATGATGTAAAAATTCTAAAGTTCAAAATTGATAAACGCAAGTTTGATTTTTCTAAGTCCAACTACAAACTTTTAAATTTTAAGTACAATTAATATATATAAATATCTAAAATAGAGAATTCTAATTTCCTAAATTAAAGTTTACTATGTGAAGCTCTTTTTCATGACATTGATCAACCTACAAATTCCTAACTCAAAGTGCCCAAGTTGACATATATTCAACCAGAATTTCTAAATTAAAGTTCAACTATTTTTAAATTTTTTATGTTAAAGTACAAACTTTATATATACACATTCAAATTTATAGTCTAGTTCAAAAAATTCAATCCAAACTACAATCCAAAAATTCGCATTCACAAATTCACACTTTAACTATTCAAACAAACAATATCAATACCTTCAAATACACTTTATATTTGTTAGACCCCGTAAATTGCTAACTGGAGGTCAATTATTAATTCGGAAAATTGTTGGGAGTGAGGTACATTTTAAAG
>JAOTQR010000086.1:15030175-15093691 GCA_025774065.1 Solanum ossicruentum | reverse complement strand
TTTAGTGTGAGATGTAAATGTATTGGTTTGACACTCTATTAGGCGGCAGGACCGCAGTGGAGACCTTGTCGGCCCGCTTTCCTTTGTGAATGTATATATGCATGTGTTTTTCTATGTATTTTGGGAGCTGCTGCAGGTGAGGTTAGTCAATAAAACAGAGGAAACTCTGCCGAAATTTCGGTAGGATTCTAGGCTGTGATTATAAAGAAATTCGACTTAATAGGTGATTACGTGTCCCTATCGGGCACTGGTCACGTCCCCAGGGAGGGGTGTGACATTTACTCGAAGATTATTCTTTTAAAATATCATTTGTGTACATGTTAGAATTTAATTAAATGGCAAAGAAGTCAATCTTTATCCCAATTTGTTCAATTCGTAGCATTTTCTATCAAATTCATTGCGATTCTAGTCAGTTTTCTTGAAATTTATTTCAATTCTAGCCATTCTGTAAATAATTTCTTTCAAATCTAGCCTAAATTGTGTCAATTTGTGGCCTAATTTTAAAATGTCCAAATCAATTTCATCAAATTAAACCCGGATACCTATGTCTAGACTCAAAACTCGATCTATGTGATCAAGAACTAATCTTGACTGTCCATCCAAATTAATCCAACGTCCCCAATTTAATCTCTATTATTTTTCGTCTTAACCTACAATAACCAAAAACCCTTGATTCATTTCCATTTTCCCCTTTCTCATCTTCACCGGCCAACCCTCTTTCTCTCTACAACTATCACCCAAAAAACAACCATGGCTGTCGCCTCTCTACCGTCGCCGCACCTTTACCAGACGGCAGCCCCCTTTCTCCTTTCTCCCTTCTCCTCCATTCCCCTCTTATCTCCGCCCTTCTCCTCTCCCTCTCACCTACCAGAAATATCCCAAAACCTACCGAAAATCCGTCGAACCCTCTCTCACTTCACTACTGACCTCGTCGGAAAACCCCATGGCCAAAAACCCAAAGTCGTCATTGCTCCCTCACTGACTAGGCGACCCCTTTTTCCCCTTTTATCCCTCGTCACTGCCCCTCTCCTTCGTTTCCCTCATCTCCCTCTATCTCTTCTCCTCGTAGCATCACCTTCGCTTTCCTTTTCCGACTAGTTTCACCGGGAACAATCACCCCAAATCCATCATCCCTTTTCTCTCTCCAGCCGTCTCCATCCCTCTCACCTCCCTTGCCTCTCCGAGACAGTCAGTGCCCCCAACTGAAAACCACACCAACCAGACACTGAATTTCAGTCAACAAACAGCAGCTCAGACCTGTAAGGACGATGATTTCGCATTTTAATTTCACTAAAAAGTTCTTTGTGATGTTATGAGAATGTTTTTTCTACAAATCATATGAAATCACAGATATGGAGGTTTGGATTTCAAGTCATGAAGAGTTTGCCTAGGATAGGATTTGGATGGGATCCGCTTGTGTTCATCCCCCTCCCCCTTTTTTTTTTTTTTGTTTTTTCGTTACTTATTTCTTCTTGTAAATAACTCTAATATTAATGAAATATGGGGATATAGTGAAAGGGGGAGGGAAATTACGTGCTACTTGTTTTTTAATAATTATTATTTTTTAAATTTTTATTTTTGTCATTTATTTGCTGAATTAATTTCTGTTATGATGTTTCAAATTAGGTAAATATTAATCTAGGATTTAATATAAAATAAATTGTGTGTGCATTAAGAGATTTAGCCTAAAACATGAATAATATTCAAACCAAGTATGTTCCTTTGCTATGCTTTAGATACCATGTCTAGGTTCTTTTTAACTTTTTCTTAAGATGTCAAAATATAGGTTTTTCTAAAATCGCTTTATTTTGTTTCAAAGCATGTCTAAAAGTGTTTTTTTATATCATTGTTTCGTAATCTATAGTCTTATAAATCATGTTTTCAATATTATGTGCTTTAGAAAGTAGGCTCATAGGTTTAATTTCATCTGTTTTTAAAAATCATGCTTTAGGATTAAAATAATGAAATCATGGAAACCATGCTCTTAGATTTTTTTAAACTTGTTTGCTTAGATATCATGTTCATAGGTGATCAAATTATTCTTTCATAAAAATAATCCTTCGCCTTATTGTTAGAAATTATGTCGGTTAGGATGCTTAATATTCATTTCATAGATTAAAAATCATGCCTATAGGGTTTTCTCAATTTTAATGTATAATATAATTATCTTTTAACAATCTTAGAATATGTTTGCTCATATGCCCATAAGTTATAATATGATAATATTTTAGAACTAAAATATTTCTTTCAAGTTTTAAAATGTTGTGATGTTATTTTTGCACACTCAGCATGCCAAAATCTTGCACTATTTATGTGTGTTTTCAAGTATGTTAATTATTTAGTTAGAGGCACACATGAGATTTTATGAGCTAAATACTCGTCCATTATGTTTTGTTGTAAAGAAGAGTCTTTAGGAAGCGCTATATTCCATTTAAGTCTAGAAACTCCAAAATTAGAAGTCTGATGCCTCTTGGACCTTAGGATGAGACGCTAGGCACTTTAGGAAAAACGTTAGAATTCTTCTTTTTTTTTGTGCGCCTTTAAGTTAAATAATAAATCTACTTAGGAAGGAGTTAGGGGTATATAGGACCCTCGGAAAGGATGACTATATACTTGCGCTTTAATAGGGCAAACCTTGGTTTTGTCCTTGGGCTTAATTAAACCAGGTGAGCTAAATGTCTTTAAAAAATAAAGCCGAGTAAACTAATCCGGGTGGAACAAAATCGCTTAGTTTAATTCCTTTCTATTTTTTTAAATTATTATTTAATTATTTGGGTTAGCATAATTTATTCCATTTATTCGTCTAATTATTTATAGTATTTTTATCCCTTAGATCCTAATTACTTGTTCTTTTATTTATTTCATCACCTATTGGATAAAATAAAATAAAATATTTTATCACTTAGTTTAATTTCTAGAATTCCAAAATAAGAGACCCTTAATTATTATTCGTAACCTCCTGCATGAGACATGAGATACGTCGGTACCCATATTTGTGGACCTCGAGCGGTGCCTAACACCTTCCTCTCGAGCTAATTTGAGCCTTTATCCAATCTCTGGTGACCTTAGGCTTAGATTTAATAATAGGTTATAAATGGTATCCTAATGCACCCCAATCATTAGGTGGTGACTCTTAAATTAATTCAAAATCCCAAAAGATTCCTCGCCACGACGTCGTCTAGATTCTTGTTTCTTCGCGAGTTAAAATGGGCCGCGACATAGGCGAGAGGTAAATTTCACTATGTGATATGATCCATCCCCGTAGTGTGACATTACTAACCCTTATCTTTTGTTCCAGTACAACCACTCCTTGATCTAGTTCGGTTGATTAGACAAGAGGGATCACATCGAATCCTATTAATTATTTTCTTTATCTCACTCATTACCACATTGATCCTGCAAGTGAGAATTAGATGAGCTCTAACATTGGACACCATTAAAAAGCACTCTAAACGAAGGGATTAACTAATAAATGTATGCACATTTTTCAAGTATTATGGATTATTCTATTTTACCTTGTTAGTTCTTCATGGTTCGTACAACCCTAGTTGTGGATTCAACTATGCATGATCACTATAGATGAGAAAATCATGTTATGGAATAGCATAATTAAACATTTACAATGATGAATTTAAGAACAAGAAATCAAAAAATCTCCACAAGAAATCACAATGTAATAATCTCGATATAAAAATCACAAAATATAAGTTCTCAAAGTGTTTCTATCCTCTCTCGTGCTTCTCTCTGCTAAAAAGACCTAAAAAAAACTTATTTATGATAAGTAAAACACAAATCTAAAATGAAATAGGAAAACTGGATTCGACCGCTTCTTTGGACAAGGTTACAGATTGTATGTGAAACCATAGCCCGTACCTAGGCTTCGTGCTATACACTTTCTAAAATAGACTTCAACTTCACGAGACCTTTATATGGGCCTTCTTCTGACTTACGACCCGTAAAGGGTTTCATCCGTTAACTTCTTTGAAACTCTTCAAAATCTTGATCCTCCAGGCACGACCTTATCCACAACTCATGAAGATATCTATGGATCATCTGACAGTCATGAAAGCAACCTCTGAAACTTGGCCTTTATTAGATCTTACTCACAAAACCAACCTACGTCTCGTGAATTAAACCACGACCCATAGAGTTGTCCATACATCACCAAAAACTTCAATTCTGTAGAACTTTGTCCAGAATCACACCGAATCCTGCAAAATCAACATAAAAACACATCAAACCCGCTAATATCACTTTGAGAATACACAAAATTCCAAGTTTTAAGCATCAAAAGTGCTTTATTTTAATAGCACATCAACACCCTCAACTTAAAATTATTGCTTGTCCTCAAGTGACGAACTCAATCTATATAAGTAGTACAAAAACACACAGACTTCAATCTAATGGCATACATCATCTCTAAATCAATAACAAATACCCAAACTAAAACATCAATGCATATCAGATAGTCATCAAACAAACCCATGTAGATAAATATATGTGGCTATTGCAACTATGACAAGCAAGGTAACCACTGATAAGCCACAGTCACTTAAATAGCATAGAATCAACAGTGTAACTCAAGTTCCCTTACAAAAAGAAGTCTCATATCTCACTCCTGATAGAATTTTCAAATTTGATGCTTGGGACTAACAAAATCACTCACACTCACAACAAATATTCAAATACTGCACTCAATACCATATGCTTGCCCCTATACTCATGACCATGACCTTCAACTACTTGGACTAGGACCATTATGGGACTTTCTTGGCTTGTAACGTAGGCTTATTGGGCTTTTGATATGATATTTTAGGAACATAGTGACTATTGGCCCTCCTTGACACTGCGTTATTCTACACTTTTGCCTTACCAACACTATCATTTTCGAATCATTTTTCCTTTCTCCTATTTCAAACCTTTCTGGGTGCCTTATTCAGACTTTTAAGCTCGTTGCCTTTTTATTTTTTTCATTCTTTTTTATCAGCTAATTATTTAGGCAGATATTTATTTTTTCTTGCACCCATGGTACAGTTTTTCCCTTTTCATGTATCACTAGTTTTCATCTCCATTTTGTGTGATTTTCCTTACACTAGCCACCCTTAACTTAGGCTTTTGGCTTAAGTTGAGGTACACAATATCTAACCTATGAGTCTAGGCCCCTTTTGGTAGCCACCTTCAACTTAGGCTTTTTGTCTGAGTCAAGGTGCACAATATTCAAGTATGGACCAGGGCCAAATTCAGGATTTCATATTTAAAAATGCTTGGTTACTTAGGTGTTTACAAAGAAAAAGGTACATGTAAAGCTCAAATATAAGGACCAAGGGATACATCAAGCATTTGGTTGGTTATTTAGGCTAAGTAGGCTAATATAAACAATGGCCTAAGATCCTTTCCTAACCAATTAACCTACAGTCTTAGTTAGAGTAACCAGCCAAGTTGTGAATTGAAACACAGTATAAGAATTTTTCAAAGAAGCTCACTCACTTGGCACTGATTACACTATCAACACAGACTCTCCGGTCATGCTTTTCATCACAATTGAACCTCACCTTATAAAACAAACACTATTATTCCCCAATTTCACATGGTTGTTATCAAAACTTCCTAACACAAAGATTCTGATGGGTATCATCTTTCAACAAAAACTAACATATGCCATAGAATTTAGTACAATATGCTACTAATACTACTTAGACATCCTAAACGTGATAGTTCAACAGAAAAAAATATCCTTAGGGAAAGAACACATGCAAGAAAACCCTCAGACTCAAAAATTGGGATATTATATACCATGGTTACTCAGACTTCAACGAGGCCTATAACTACCTACACCCCATCGAACAAGTTTTACATTGTCCTCAATGCAACAAAATATAACTAAAGCAAAGCATAAGGGTGTAAAATAACATACTTGGATTCCTAAGCGCCTGTCTTTATCTGTGTCTGGCCACCTCAATTTGCCAGGTGTTCTCCTTAGTGCCGACAACATATCTGTAGAGTTCAGCACTCCATATCCTCTCAAGCTTATATACCTACCACTCTCTCTCATTTATAATAGAGCATAGTCACATAACCTCAAACTGCTCCATCTCTGTCAACTCCGTCTCTCGCCTCAAATCATATGGATCATCACCCCCTCGATGAGGCCTCTTCCAAAGGGCACAGAGTGGTATGTACTAAGGAGCAAACAAATCAACAACCACCTTAGTAGTGTTAGGAAAAGGAAGCATAGCAGTGTTGTTGTTGTGGCCCTCATCTCGGTACAAAGTTGCTGGATCTCCTCTCGAATGGCTATCAAGTCAGTAGGCTGGGCTGAACTGAGGCTTTCGCCTCTTAGATGCATCCATACGACCGTGTATTGATGTAAGTCTCCCATCAAGTATGGCCGCAAAGTATGACTCTATGAGTGACTCAACCTCTGAAATGTCCTAGCAAACCCAAGGCCTGATATACTATAATAACTAAGTCAACCGGGGCTTAATGCTAGCCTATCGCTGTGCCAAAGTCTGGGTCAATGACACAGACATGTATACTATGTCAGCTGGGAAGGTTTTGCGGGAAAGGCCTCTGTTACAAGAGTAAAAGAAGTAGGGGGCCCCATCTCTCTCTCAGCCTTGATCTATAGGGGCCCCTCAATCTCTACAGTAGCATTAGTAGAAGAAGAAGGAGGTTCAGACTATGGTGCTATGGCGAACATCTCTGGAGGATGTGGTGCTCGCCGAAAGGCCACAGAATTCTTGTCAGCCTTTATTAAGATAGCATCCAGTATCCTCTGAACCTTGATCAAGGTGTCCACGTATTGTAGAATCTTCAGCCCTGCCTCTATGCATAGGCGATGAATCAAACATGGAAAAAGGATGGAGGTGGACCTCTTCAGGGCCCCTCATATATATGTTCTGCTATCACGGGCCCAATCAATATCTTAGCCAATAATGATACTAGTAACCAACACTTCACGATCTGGTTTCAAGGTATTATTAGCATAGGTCGGTCGAATCTGTGAACGAACTACAACCCACAAAAACTTGCCGGTGAATCTGAGTGATGCCTTCATGATCGCCAATTATGTAGAAACCTAGTTAGGGTCCAGGCCATGCTCTGCATTGTGGTCAGTGATAAATCTCATAAGTGCAGCCTTTTAGGCCGGATCTCTCATTAAAACCCTATCCCTAGTTTGCCTTAGTCAGTAGTCATACTAAGTTGTAATCCTAGGGGCCTAATACTAGGGACCAAACAAAAATCGTTGAATGGTAGCCTCGGATATGCTGACCGGGAATCCCCTCACCATTGTCTGTGTAATGCATGGCTAGAGAGGTACCTCTTCCCCTTCTAGGTCAATTCTATAATGCTTGTAGCGTATGACGCATAAAACTCTCAAACCATAGCCGGGCAACACTTCCCTGACAAGGCTGCCAACTACTCCAACCTGTTGTGGGCCATAGTTTCTTGGAGTCCAAGGACACTGTCAGGCCTAGATATGGTGAACCGAGGCTCCCCAAATATGGGGCGAGCATTTCGGCTTCACTTGTCATACTAGAGGACATCTCTATATATTTGTTGCATACCCCACATACACCATCTACTGATCAATGTATCTGGGGGTGAAGATAGTGCTGGTGATGCTGAGGTAGACTTAGACCTGGACTTGTCTCCTGACTCAAAGCCCTCTCCATCACTCGTACCTTCTCGATACCCCTCTTCAGAGTCTGTCATATGCATAGAGTTGCTTTGCTCAGTGTCTCCCTCATCAGGCTAGGGAGGCTGGACCACTATAGCCTGAGTCTGGGGTGGCACTATCTGTCTAGATTTTACTCGTGTATGCCATCACTCGACGCCCGAATTTGGCTGGATGCCAAGCTCCTCAAGTGAGCTACTGTACTTAGGAGAAATCGGTATCTAAAGGCTCATCTCGCAATCGGGTTTGCATGGCCCAAATCTCACTCCATTCAGGCTTATATTACTACCCTTTGGAATGATATGGATGAGTTAAGGTCTACGATTTTATCTATGTTTTGGGTTAGTGACGAGGTTCTACTTGAGTCTATCCCAATCCAACTGTCGTGCTCTATTCCACCATCTACATCAGTGGTTCCTCTGGTTTTAGTAGTAGGTAGTGGCTTACAGATGATAGGTACTGAAGTTGTCGAAGATAATTTACCTGCTGAGACCAACAAGGAGGAATTTGCTGAGCTTAATCACATATCAGAGGATACTTATGTGGTTCTTTAAGATTTAGAGGTGGCCTAGCTTTAGATCACTTTAACTCATTCATTTACGAAAGCACCTGTTCAGCCTACTACTGTTCTATTCCAGGTATTAATGCCCCCGAGTCCACTACAACGTGAGCACTCTCACTCTTTATCTTTTTATTCATTTTAAGATATACTTTTAGTTTTATGATTGAGGACACAACTTTATTTTTGTGCGGGTGGTGGTGGTTAGTGCCTAACCTATTTGTGGTGTTTGAATATATTTGTTTACATTCGATTTTTTTGGTATATGTATATCAATTTGTTTTAGTATATAGTTTTTTTTATTGTGTTGGGTTGTTTATCTATTTTTTGTTTGTTGATATTGTGTTTGTGATTGTTGACGATTCCCTATGATGGATTGAATAACAACATTTTTAAAGGTAGATCATTGATTAGTTGTGTGTATTTGATAGTCAGTCACGGTGAAGTCTAAGTAACCATTGATTTATTGGCCTTGTTGATTCAAAAATGTGCGTTGTAAAATTTTTATATTCTCATGTACATGTGGTTGTTAACCACAACCAATATTGATGTCTTAAATTGTACTTGTGATGAATAGTATACTGAGATCAATTCAATGAGGTACTATGAGTTACATAAGTCATGTGGACTCATAACATCATGGTGTGATTGGTACGTTGCTTATTTTGATTTGTACAATGATCACTGCACTTGATCAAACTCAATTGGTTGAATAATGATGACAATCGTTCTAACAAGCCATATATGGTGAGGTTTTCTTACAAACATGCTTGGCGAAACCCAAAACTTTCCTAGTTGGTCCAATTGATTGATGTTGGTGAAATAAAGTTAGATCTTAGGCATTTTCTTTGGCTATGATCCAAAAATTATAGACCTCATGACTATGTTTTTGGTGTTTTTCCCTTTGAGATTGTGAGTCTATCTTGGCATCATTTAAACCTAACATGTCCTTCTTATGGAACTTGAGCCAAAATTTGAACACCATTTGTGATAGAAAAATACTCTTGTTGTCTTACCCTCATTCTTCCTGGTGTATTGACTTGGTATAAGAATCCAACTTAGGCCAAAAACCTAAATTAGGGGTGTGGTAACATCGGGTGCAAGGTGTTCCTAGAGAATGGCAATGGGTATTTTGATGAATGGGGTGATAAAAATGGCCTCATAGTTAGTTATCAAAAGTATTTGTATTCTATGTGTCCCAGGGGATTTTGAATTTAATTAGTTAGTGGAGGGAATATTACATGCCTTGGATTAAATTGGTAAATGAGAGATAGGATGGTATTTGCCTATGGACGAGTTGGGTTGAATTGGAATGTGTTGATTGCATGTTGGAATTATTTAATTGTGTTTGACTTTCCATTAAAGTTGAATTTGATTAATTTTGTATACCTTATTGTTGTGACTCAGTATATATACATGAATGATCATTTTTATCTCTCTTTGACTAGACATTAGCTGAGTTTTAGTATCGTATTTCATATGTCGAAACCAATGAGGACTTGGGAGCTTCAGATTTAGGTTTTTCAAAATTATGACGCTCTTTTATGGCCCGTGGTTCCATCAACGAATTGTAATTGCCCCTGGTAAGTAGGATCCAAAAACTTTGAATTTCCAAATGTTAATAGGATGAACCTGTTTACGAGTCATAGTTCAAACTACAGCTCGTAAATAGTATTCATGGTTTCCAACCCCTGATTTATTAGACTTCTGAATTTGCACCTACGACCTAGTCCACGAAGGGCTTCTACAGCCCATACATTACACTACGGTCCATAGGTGAGCCTTCATAGTTTCTTCTGTGACAAATTTAGTTTAATTTTTATTTCTTTTTTTGCATTTTTGGGACTCATATATGAGTATATTATTGTGTTTTCAGGTATCATGGGTCCACATCTGAAGTGTGATGAGATAAAGGCTCTGTGAACTAGACTCCACTATCAGCCTATAGACTTTGAGGCCAGTGGCTCTATGGAGGAGCTTAAAATCCATCTAGACGAGGGTGTTGAGCTACTATATACTAGGGAACATCCACACAATTAGTGTTGTCCCATCCACTGGTTGTTCCACCATAACCTCCCCAATTTGAGAAGGGACGTTCACAGCGGAGCAATTCCATTTAGATAACGGACTCCAGAGAGGGGTCCCAATCAAGCTCTTGAGATAGAAATGGCTCCAAGTCAGATGAGGAGTTAGGATCAGAGTTTGCAGAGTTGAAAAGGTCTACCCCAGCACTAGTTCCTGCATCCAAACTAACAAGATGCAAGTGTATCAAGGGAATGCAGGTAATATATAGAGAGGATATCTAGTTAGACGACAAGGGCCAATAGACCTAGACCATTTTTCTACAGCCGAGCATAGTCACTTTCGAGTTTGACAGTGCATCGATGCTTCGTGTCACCATGCCTGTTATAGCTTAGACTGGTTAGCAGCACTACCGGGAAGTATTCAGCAATGTTGGTTCATGAGTTCTACACATATGTTTCTACTATCACAGAGGATATGCCAAAGAAGATGAAGCCCTTTTCACAGCCCAAATTGGCTCAAATGATGGTGTATGGAGTTCCAATAGATTAATCTGAAGCCACCATCCGCAGGTTCTTATTTGGTCCCAAGTATCAGGACCTCGTGGTGATAGTTGAGTTTGAATATAGATTAGGTCAAGCAAGAGATAAACTATTGATAAGAGATACAACTCGAAAAGGCATTTTGATAAGATAGTTCGCTAGCCATATAGTTGAGCAGGGCCAGGATGCTGAATGGATATCTAATTCTACATCTATTGTAAAGGCCTCACTCAACTTTGTAGGCAAATTCTAGAGGGCAATTGTACGTATGCGGATCTATCCTACCCAAGCTAATAATACCCTGACGGCAGATCATGCAGTTCTAGTTGCCATCATTATTAAAGGGTATGAGATTGATTTCACTCGGTGAATAGTTGAGGAGATACATGAGCGCTCTTTAAGGAGATTTACTTCGATCCCATTCCCATATTTAGTGCATTGACTACATATAGAGGTGGGGATGGAGATATTACCTAACATGGACATGATGATAGAGGTGTAGAGGACTTGAGATGCTATTCTGATTAAGGCTGATGAAACTCCAGTGGTGATACGAAGAGCACCGCACTATAGACAGACTACCAGAGATGTTTGCAAAGGCTCCATACCCTAAGGATACTGCTACCACTGCTGCAGCTGTTGCTGAGCCCAAGAGGTCTCCACAGACTAACATTAAGAAAGAGATAGGCCACTGCTTCCACCTTAACTATAGCAGAGGCCATACCCATATGTCCTCAAATCGCAGGTATGGTTTATGTCTCCACGAAGTCTATTTAGGATTTGGTATAGAGATAGGTTCACATTGAGTCCCAGCTAACTCAACTGTTGCAGCAGATTCAGCCTTGGGTCCACAAGTCTATATCAGAGGTTGAGAAGCGCATGTAGGAGTTCTTCATAGCTATACTTGAGGAGAGATTAGCAGTATTACAAGGCCATGTGGATGCACTTGAGAGGGGCATGGAGGAGTGCCTTGGATCAATTAAGACTCCAAACATTACAGTCATCCAGACAAAGATCCAGCAACTCCATGAAGATATGAGGATAGTGACTCTAGAACCATTGATGATTCCTCTGCCAGATGTTACTACAGAGGTGCTAGATTTATTTGTTGATGACCCCCAGCCTATGCTTCTGGAAAGAGGTGCCATAGCAGTGATGATAATCCTGATGCTATTAGGTGAGATGCAAAGAGGCTGGAGAGAGAGCACACATAGGTTGCGAGATGAGCCGGTCTATTATGGATGAGATGGTACGATAGATATGTGAATAGGAGATGGTGAAGAGTTCTAGATCCTCAGAACATGCCACCATGATAGTAGAGACAACCCAGTAGATTGAGGTTGCTGAGACACATACTAACACTGGCATGTAGGCACCCGTGTATGTTCCTTTTTGACCCTTAGGTTATCTTTTGTGTTATTTTGTTGCATAGAGGACAATGAAAGTATTTTTTAATGGGGTGTAGGTAGTTATAGGCCTCGGCAAAGTCTAAGTAACTAAGGCCTATATCTACTCTAATTTTTGAGTCCATGGGGTATTCTTACATGTGTTCATTTCCTAAGGACATTGAATTTCTGTTGACCTGACACGTTAAGGATGGATAAGTAATACTGGTAGCATATTGTATTGATAGCTATGATATATGTTAGTTTATATTGAAAAATGATACCTCTTGGTTTTTTTTGATTAATGATGTGTTGATTAGTAGGTTTGATGACAACTTAGTTGGATCAATAGTTGACTGTGTTTGTTTTGATAAGATAGGCTAATTGTAATAAAAAAAAACATGATCTGAAAGACTATATTGGTGATGTATTCAGTGCCAAGAGTGTGTGAGTAATATTACATAATTCTTAAACTATGTTTCAATCCAGAACTTGTCTTGTTAGTCTGACTGAGACTTAGGTTAGTTGGTTAGGAAAGGATCATAGCTTTTTGATCATATTAGTGTACTTAGCCTGAAATAACCAACAAAATGTAGTATATGTCCCTTGATCCTAATGTTTGAGCCATACTTGTACCCTTTATTTGTAGATACCTAAGTAGCCAAACTTTTTTGTCTGTCTAATCTTGACTTTGTCTCTTCTCCCTCCTTGAATATGGTACACCTTGATCCAAACTAAAAGCATAAGTTGAGGATGGCTACCAAAAATGGTCCTAATTCATACGTTGGATATTTTATGCTGCAACTCAGGCCAAAAACCTAAGTTGAGGGTGGTTGTTGCAAAGAAATCACAGCAAAGTGGAAAGGAAGCATTATAATTACGTTGAGGGTGGTTGTTGCAAAGAAATCACAGCAAGGCAGAAAGGAAGCATATTAGTACAATGAAAAAAGAGAAAATATGAAGTGGATGCGAGAAAAATAAATGAATGCCAAAAATGTGAGCTAAAACAAAAAGAATCAAGACAACTAAAAGGCAATAAGCTAAAAAGTAGAAAAATTGCACCCTAAAGTGCTTGAAATAGGAAAAAGAGAACATTGAGTAAAATACCAGTATTGGTAGGGAAAAGTGTGAAATAACACAGTGTCAAGGAGGGAAATTAGTCACTACATTTGAAAAATAACATACCAAGTCCCCCGAGCCTACGCATGTTACAAGCTAAGAAAAGTCCTATAGTGATCCCATTTCGACTAGTCGAACGTCATAGTCGTGAATATAGGGGAAAGCCTATGATATTGTGCACAGTGTTTGAATTTCAGTTTTGAATGGGAGTATTTTTGTCAGTCCCTAGTATTGAATCTAAACATATCAGTTTGAGTAAGAAATGAGCCTTTTTTGTGAGGGTAATTGGATTACATTGTTGTCTGTAGGCTATCTCAATGATTGTTGCTTATCTTCGTTGCCTTGCTTATCATAGTTGCTCTATCATATATTGATCCACCTGAGTTTGTTTGGTAACTGTATTATATATGCACATATGAGTTTAAATGGATATCTTTGATTGATTGAGAGATGATGTATGACATGAGATTGAGGTCTATATGTTGTTATATTGCTTATGTTAGATTGAGTCTATCACTTGAGGACAAGTAACAATTTTAAGTTCAGGATATTGATGTGCCATCAAAATATGACACTTTTAATGGTTTAGACTTAGAATTTTTGTGTGTTTTCAAAGGATGCTAGTAGGTTTGATATATTTTTCTATTCATTTTGTAGAATTCCAGGAGTCGGGGAGTTTTTATGCTAACTTGTATAGATTGCAACTTTTTGGGATTTTACGAGACCATCTATGATCCATGGTTCATTTCACGACCTGTAGATAGGTTTTGTAGGTCTGATCCAGTTAAGTTCCATTTTTTTGAAGTTGAAACTACATATTACCATGATGCGTCATTGATGATTTGACAACCCATACATCAGTTTGTGCTTTAAGGATCAGAAAATATGCATAGTTGTTGGAAGTTAACAGGATGAAGGCTTTCACTGGTTGTAAGTCAATTGATGGGATGTAGGCAGCAGTTCATAAAATCAATGCTGATTTTGAAGATGCAGTCTACGAAGTCAGTCCATGGGCCATGAATGCATCTACAACCTGTAACTCTGTTCGTGAAATCTCTAATTCTAGTTTTCCTAATCAGTTTAGGATTTGGATTTTTGTATTATAAATATGGGTTTTAGGTATTTTTAACATATAGAACTCTAGACTTTATATTATTACATTGTTTAAGTATGTTCTTGGAGATTTCATGTGGACTACATTTAATTTTATCTCCAGGTTATAATATTGTGATTTTCATGAAGATTTTGGATTTCGTGTTCTTTAATTCTCCATTGTAAGTGTTTAATTATGCAAATTCATAACATGATTCTTTCATCTAATATGGACATGAGTAGCTAAATCCACAACTAGGATTGTGGGAACCTTGAAGAGCTAACAAAGTAAAACCAAATAATTTGTAATCCTTAAAAAGTGTGCATGCATGTATTATTTATCACTTCATTTTAATTGCTTTTTAATAGTTGCAAATGTTAGAACTCGCCTTATTTTTACTTACAGACTAAGGGGATAATGAATGGGAAAAGGATAAAATAATAGGACGATGTGAGCACACTCATCTAATCAACCTGAACGGACCAAGGGATAATTGTACCCACAAGGTAAGGGTTTGTAATGCGACACCCGTAGACAGATCAAGTTATGTCGTGAAACTAAGGGATTTGGTGAACATAACATACTAATCTTGGGGAATATAATAGCCTAATTTCTTCTCTCGCTGAATTCATAAGATTTGCATTGATCGTTTGATTATAGTTTAGGTTTAATTATTGCTTTTACTTTAAAACCCTTTTTTGGGGAGTAAGTCGATTAATTCATCTTAATTGCTTTAGTTACTCCAAGTCTAGATCATATTCCTCGTGGTATCAACCCTAATCGTGTTAGGTTCTATATTCGAACAACGACCATTTGTACCTTAATTGGGAGGTGTAATTTAGGTGTGATCATCTTTTGTCTTGACCATAACATCCATTACCATGTTAAATAAAGTACCAAAATAACTTTTGTCATTATGCATCATATCAAGATTATTTCACAGGAGATTATCCTTCTAATAGGATGACTCCCAGAATATTCTCTATTTGGTACAACTATGTTCAACACCATCTTCAGGAAGTTTACAATATGGAGCTTTTATAATATTAACCAATTGAGAAACTATCGTCAAAATTTGATGTTCTATCATGATGGAGGAGGGGGATCATTTTCAACATTGTTTTTCCTGAATGCATGTTTCATCTTTCTAAACTCATGGCCTACTGACAAAACCTAGAAATGATAGTCAAATCATGAGTTTTTTCTAGAATGGTTTTAGGTGAATGCCTTACTATTTTTCATGCAATGAGGACAAGTAATCTTTCCAGCAGTCATCCAACTAGAAAACATATAATATGCAGAAAAATAATTAATAGTTCATATTAAACGAGCATGCATAGTAAAATTTTGTTTGGTTGATATATCATAAGTCATTATGCCTTCAAATAAGAGTTATTTAAGCTAATATATCAATGGTTGTAGATTGATATTAATCAAAGTTTTTAGACCACGGGCCCATAATAAAACACCTTAAAAAGATGAGGGGACTTGTCATGCCCATTTCAAGAGGAAGATTCTACAGATTAAGAAATACAGGTCAGTAAAAATAAGGTGAGGGAGAATGAGAGATTGGTGTGAGACCATCTACACACAACCCAATCCGACATTTCTAGGCTCACTTTCAAAGTCAGGATATACATTATAAAAATAATTCCATGCATCTTCATTAGATAGATGAGATACACACACGAAGGCCTTTTATATTCATGATGTCATCTCATATGTGGACAAGACCTCATCGATGCATACAACCTTTCTAATCTAGGAATAAGAGATAAATAATGCATCACGTTAATTAGAATTATATTTCCATCAAGAGTCCTCTTATAACGAGCATGTCCACAAAATTGACAATTTTACAATTCACTACCAGTCTTGTAGAATAATATGGGGCCATTAAAACCACAATGAATTCTATCATATGAAAATACTAATTTGGAAATCAATTTCTTTGCTTGATTGAAGTTCTTAGATGTGTTAAACTTTGTATTAACCAAGTCACCCAAAAGATTAACCAATGTTTTTCCTTACTAGAGTGTAAATATGAATATCAGCTATGAAGACCAACACAAAAGCATCAAGATATGGTATGAGCAGTCGAGTCATAAAGTCCATAATACCACTATAGCATTGGCTAACTCAAATTACATCACTACAAATTCAAAGTGACCGTACCTTTTCCGAAATGTTGTCTTAGAGATATCACACTTTCTCACTCTCAATTGATAATAACCGAAACGGAGATCAATTTTGGAGAAATGAGTGGCACCTGCAAGTCAGCTATCCTCGATAATGGATACATATTCCTTATAGCCACCTTGTTCATTTGGTGGTATTTTATACATATCCAAAATGACCCTATCCTTATTCTTCACAAATAACACAGAATCACCCCATGGTGAAATACTTGACCTGATGAAATCCTTATCTAGAAAGTCCTTTGTCACAACCTAGCCTAGGGCCTGGGTGCGACACGGCAAATGAAAAACCCAAAGGAAACCTAAACAAGCCTATTAGCATATCATTTGCACATCCTTGTTTGCGGAATATACAACAAGCATCAACTTGTAAGTCTAAGGGATTTAGGGACTTTAGACTCATGCTATAGGGATATATAAGGGAAAGGGATTTGCATGAATCACATACCAAGCAAGACTAAGGGAGGGTAAGTATGACTCAAGCTATTGGGAAATAGGGACTTAAGAAGATCATCACTTTCCATCAATATCAACAATATCAAATAGCATCATATAGGGGATAAGGCCTAAAGGACAAGTCTCCATAAAAGCTCAATATATAATTATAGGTACATAGCATAATATAGTATCCAACAACACTGCTAAAACATGAGTAGGACGGGGACCGAGACAAGTCCCAAGCTCACCCTCAAAGTACATAGAAAAATGAAATAAAGTCTCATTATAAGCAAGAAAGGAATCAGATATTGTCCCCTAAATGGAGGACTCACCACAATAACAATCTTCACGAATCTAAGCTAGCTATCTGGAGGAGGACAAATAGGAGCTCCAGTCCCTACATAGTTAGATCATGTAGGCAAAAAATATGTGTTAGTACTTGAAATGTACAAGTATGTGGGTTTCAATGTAATAATAGATAATAAGCTTCATAACAAGATGCATAATCATATATAATAGAATATAAGCTCAATATGTCATGCATGAGGATACTTTGATAAAATCATTCATGAGAGAAAAACATGACATGCTATAATCATACATAGGTGTGAGGTAGACCATAACCGACATATAAGATTAATCGAGCTACTATTTGGAATCCAACATAAGCCCTTACATTGGCACAGGGAGACTACTTGCCATGTAGAACTCCATCAACATCGCATATGCATCATCAAATAATAAAAATAGCTTATGTGGATAGAAGGGATCCTATGATGACACATAGTTAATGAGACAAGGAGTTGTTACTATGATTTACTTATCGAATCCCACCTCAATTCCCCATTTGGTGCTAATTCATTCCCATGGAATACATTTGAAAACACATGCATAATTATCACCATTCAAATGTTTTTGAAAGCATAATATCATTATCATAATCATATACAAAGAGTAGCTCATTTAAACATCGTTCTAACATGTGATAATGGTTCTTATCACATGAGAATTATCTTTTGGTTAGAATTGTCCTTTCACCATCATCATCATGAATAATAGGAATTCAAACATCATAACTTTCATAAACTTTAGTAATTGAACCCTCGTCATTAAAAATCATTCATCATTAGAAACTTGATATGATAATTGGATATTTCATGCATGCAAACTTTAAATCATGAACTCAATAAGATGAGCATGAAAATAGTGCAATTCATCAATTAAAATCTTTCTTAAAACAACCCACCACAATCATACATATCATCTTTAAACTTTAGACATAGAATCATATGATTCATCTCATAAAATCATCAACTTTGTAATAACTCATGGTAATATAACTTTCATAGCTTTGAATTTCAAAAAATAACTTCATGATAAAACACCCTTGAAATCAACTTATGCAATATGCAATAGATTAAGATTCTCAAGATAATTCATGTTTAATAGAAGTAATAGAAAGTACCCATAAAGAATTAATCATTGATACTTGAGAATTTAAAAAAAATAAGTTTTAGGACTCCATGGATGGAAGAATCCATGAATGAAGAAACCCAAATATCTTTTGATCATTGAAACTTGAAGAATTTTGGGAATCCTTTTTGGAAGCTTTGTCTTCAATGGAGGAAGCTTGATCTTAAAAAACGTTGAGAGAATTGGTGGAGGATTTTATAGAGAAGTTTGGGAGAATTTGAGAGTGTTTAGAGAGAGGTGTAGGTCTAACAATTGGGAAATTTTTGAGTAATTACATCTATAAAGGTGTTGGGTTAAGTCTCAACTAACTTTCCTTATATAAAACAAAAATGAAAATTTTTTCATCTATGGGGGAATAGGGGTGCGATACGCCTCTGTTGCGGACCTTTCTATTCTGTGCAACTTCATCAAAAAATTATTTTTCAATACGAGATGACTTAAAATTCAAAGGTGACCCTTTCTTTACACAATTTTTCCTCCTAGAAAAGAAGACGAAGTCAGATTTGCAAAACAACACATAGATTTTATGATATTCAAGAAATACAACATAAGGTCTTTTCAAGTCACGTTGGGAGTTGTTACAATATCTCCCCCTTGGGAACATTCATCCTCTAATATTCTAAAACTACACTTGAGAGGAATTACATGATACTTTTCAGCCTAACATAAATGCATCAATGCAACATAAACATCATTTTCGTAAAAGCTCAAACTTATGCATAAAATACCATTAAAACATGATACCATGAGTATGAATGCTCGCAACTTGACTTTAAAGGCCAAATTACATGACCTGATACTTTAAACATGATCATCTTATTACCTTAGGCTTGTGTAGAGTGGAAAGATAGGGATATTGTTTCGTCATGTCCACTTCTACTTCCCAAGTTGCACTTTCAACTTGTTGGTTCCTCCAAAGGACTTTAGTGGATGCTACTTATTTGTTCCTCAATCTCTTTACTTGTCTATCTAGTATCCCACTGAAACTTCTTCATATGTTGAATTCTCCTCAATATTAATATTTTCTATGGAACTATTTAATTTGACATATGAAACTTTGGATAATTATGTTCATCTCTAATGAAAACTCTAACTCATATGCCATCTTACCAATCCTTCTCACAATCTCATAAGGCCCTATATACCTAGGGCTCAACTTCACCTTCTTACCAAATTGTACCATACCCTTCATAGGTGACACCTTCAAATAAACTCAATCGTCAACATTAAACTCAAGGTCCCTTCTCCTCAGATCGGAGTAGAACTATTATCTAATTTGGGTGGTATTTAATCTTTCTCTTATCCATCTCACCTTATCCTAAGTTTCCATAACCAAATTCGGACCTAACAAAACCATTTCTCCCAGTTCAAATATGAATCTCTATATATTGGTCTAGGCCACCTAGCCTTTGATATTTGACTTTAACTTATTGATAATTGTGACATCCATCTACAAACTTTGTAATGTCTCTTTCTATACCACCCTACCAATACACTTCCCTCAGATTCCTATACATCTTTGTAGAACCAGGGTGAATCAAATAGCATGAATTATCTTCCTAGTTCAAAATCAAGTCTCTCAATCTATCAACATACGGTATACACAACATACTTTGGTATCTAGGGACACCATCTCCACCTTGGGAGAAAAACTCTACCTTGCCCTCCTTCACCAATGCCTTTAATTCCAACAAAACAGGGTCAATGTCTTGCTTGGGTTTGACCTCTTCAATCAAAGAATACTTGGAACCTTCTAGAGACACCATACCACCATCTTTAGCTTCATCCAATGTAACTTCCAACCTATCTAAGTAAGGAACTTCCTTATTCTTAGGACCCACTTTGACTTCTTCACCCGACACCACATGCCCTAGAATGCAACTTCTTTCAACCAAAACTCACATTTATCAAACTTAACAAACAACCTCACATCCCTCAAGATTTGCAACACTACCCTCAAAATATTTCACATGTTCTTCCTCACTCCGGGAATAGATCAAAATATCATCAATGAATACCGCAACAAACATATCAAGATAGACCCTCTTCCAACGATCCATAAATATTGCTAGTGCATTAGTTAGGCACAGATTAAGTAGGAGCTTATACATGTCCCAAGATCACCCTCAAACAAAATAAATAACAATATCAACACAAATTTATAAGCTAGATAGAAGGAGAATCTATCCCCGATGCATGAGGACTCACCTATTCAGGGTCAGCAAGCAATACGGATCTAGCCACTAGGATGAGGAGGATAGTCACCTACACCTACATTGTAATTTAATGTAGGCATTGAGTATGCGTTATACATTTAAATATACTAAGTATGTGGGCATACAATATAATATAGACACATAGTATGAAACCTGCATAGTAACGGTAGATGAACAAAGACACACATATATAAAACCAAATAAAGAAAGGATAAACATATCAATTTACCATGAGTATAATGATGTATGATATCATAGTACATAAACATATGTGGGAATGTCACTATAACAAACAATAAGACCATGCAAGCTATAAAATGGAGTCTTGATATTACCCCTATAAACAAAAAAGGGAAACCTACTTGCCAAAGTAGGACTCTACATATCATATCATAAGCGGTGTGGATCCACTAGCAACCCTTATTAGGAAATCATCATAGCTGATGAAACGACCATAAGAAGTGCCCAAAAATGTGCCTCCAAAGTGTCCGAAATCGTAATTCCATATTTTTCAAAATCTGTGCGTGATATCAAAAATCCAACTTCATATTCTTGCTAAGGGGATCAAATTGAGTGGAAGATGGTCTAACCCCGATTTAAAAGCAACCGTAGATAAATTTGAAAATAACAAGAATGTGATTTTCAGTGTGCATCCACTCCCCTGGCGTGACGCGCCAAAGGGGCGCTATAGTGTTACTTTGGATGTCAATTTTTATCTCGGTCCAAGACTTTTTCATCTTGTGCCTAAGTATTCCCATGCGTGAAAATACCTAAACTTAGCCATATTTTACCTTCATATTATACAAGACATTCCTCAACTTTTTCAAGCACTTAGACAAATATTTCACCCTAAAACTCTAGTACCTAAACTCATCCTGATCTAAGGATTTCACCCAAGCTCCATGTCTCTATCTCTGATCTTCATCAAGTCATTCCCCAAAGCTAAGATATGTGGTTTTCTTTCATGGGTTCCTTTCACCCATGATTCCCAAGCTTCCTTTTACCCTTCATGATTTAAAGATGATTTACTTATGGGTCTTAATTATTATGAATTTTACTGCACACTATGTTGGGGTTCATGAAATGGTGATTATTTTAGCATTTTTTGAAGCTATAAATCTAAGATTTATGTGAGATTTGATGAAGAGTTTTAATGTATATTGATTGAGGGTGTTACCATGTATCTATTGATGGTTTTATATTGAATTTTCTAGCATGATTCTACTCTTGAATTTCATGGTTTTACACTAGAACTATACATCCGCCAAGTGTTTGATAAAATGTCCGGTTATGATTTATTGAGAAATTGAAGGTGTAATGCATGTCTTATGAGTTAAATGACTATATGACAATGAAAGGAATGTATGTATATGATATTATATTTATAGTGTGGGGAAATGACTAAGCCTCACTCGAGAGGTTGTAGGCCTGGGTAACCTTGTTGAGGGGTTTGTACCTCTATCACCTCGGTCGGGAGGTGTAGGCCCACGCAACCATGATGAGGGGTTTGTACCTTGATAACCATGTTGGGAGTTTGTACCTTATCAACCATGTTAGGGGGCTTGTACCTCATCAACCATGTTGAGGGGTTTGTACCTCATTAACCAATTGAAGAGTTTGTACCTCATTTGCCTCTCCAAGAAGGTAATAGGCTTGGATATTCACTAATAATGGCCTCTCCTTACACATGTATTATGTTATATATAAGCATGATTTACTACAAACATCTTTCATGCATGCCATATTGTTATATGCTACTTATTGCCTATGCTTATGCATTTTGATAATGTTACTTATCTCTTGTTGCATTGCATCCTACTTACTTCGTGCATTTAAATGTACTAACGCATACTCTATGCATGTATGATGTCACCATGTAGGAACCAAAGCCCCACTTGAGCATCTTCTTCCATGTGGCTAGTATGATTTCTCCCAAGCTTATTGATGAGTCCTCCATTTTGGGGACGATATTTATGATCTCATGCTATATTCTAAGACAATCTTCTCTTATGTATATATTGACTATAAGGGTGAGCCCGATTGTTTTTCTTGGGCCTTGCTCTTATCTATGTAGTAGAGGTATTGTTGGACATGTTATATATAATGCTTTGAGCTATGAATCTCTCTTAACTCTTGATGTTTATGATGTGAAAGTTTTCCCTTAGCCCCGTTTATCTCCATTTACATACTTTTATTGTATTTTATTACTTCCGTAACCAAGGATGTGCAATAATATGTTAAGAGGCTTGCTTGGGGTCCCTTCGGGTTCCCCATATGCCGTGTCACGTCTAGTACCTAGTCTTAGGTCATGAAAAACTTGGTATCAGAGCACTAGGTTGTTTCTTCCTCGGCATCCAACACACCGCATCGATTAGAATCTCGTTTATGGTTGTGTTGTGCACCACAACTACGAGCAAGAGGCTATGAGACATTTTAGGAAATGTTTTCCTTCTTCATGTTCTAAGTCGTGCTATAGAGTTAAGGTAAGGTTTGCACCCTAACAATTGTTCTTTGCTATACTATATCATGCCTAACACAAGAGGAAGAAAACCCCGCATACCCGAGGAACAACCGGCTCATAGAGAGCTCCGGGAAGCTTTCACCTTTCTTGCACAAGTTGTTGCTAATCAAGCCAATCGAGGGGCCCAAGCCTCTCATGCTTCTACTCCGGCATCTAAAGATAGACTTCATAAGGATGAACCCACTAGAATTCTATAGGTCTAAGGTAGATGAGGACCCTCAAGAGTTCATTGATGAGGTCTACAAGGTATTGGCTATCATAGGTGTGAGGTCGGAAGATAAGGCAGACTTGGCGGCCTACGAACTCAAACGGGTGGCACAAATATGGTGCAATCAATGGAAGGAGCAGAAGGGAGGTAACAATTTGGTGCTTTGGAAGGAGTTCAAGGTGGCTTTCCTTAATCAGTTCTTCCTTCTTAAGCTTAGAGAAGCCAAATTGATGGACTTTATGAATTTGAGACAAGGGTCATTGAGTAGTGTGAGGGAGTGTGTCCTCAAGTTCAACCAACTTTCAAAATATGTTCCACACTTAGTTGCCAACTCAAGGTCTAGAATGAACAAGTTCGTGATGGGTGTATCTAATCTGGTAAGTGAGGAATGCCAGTCCACTATGTTGATTAGTGACATAGACTTGTCCTCTTTGATGACCCATGCCAAACAAATGGAGGAGGAGAACTTTAGAAAGAGAAGGGGTCATGAGGCCAAGAGGGCCCATTTAAGGAAAAGTTCGAAAGCCAAAAGGGTGACTGGTTCCATCAAGGCCAAGGGTCTTCTTATGCATTTAAGAAGAGGGTTTCCAATGACTTTCTAAGGGCCTAAGGTGTTGGGGGTATGGTTCCTAATGGTGGGTGTCTAAAATGCGGTAGGGGTCATAGTGACCCATGCTTAAGGGATACTAATGCTTGTTGTGGTTTTGGGGAAGTTGGGCATAAGTTGATGGATTGCCCTCGAAATCACAACAAGGGTAAGGAGGTTCGTCCACAAGGTGGTAATGAGGTTCCTTTGGGGAGAGGTGGTCATCAAGGTGGTGCCCCAAGGCATAATCAGTTTTATTCTTTACATGAGAGGCAAGGGGTTGATAAGGTGTCCGATGTCCTTACCGGTTTGTTTAAAATCTTTGATTTTGATGTATATCATTGATAGACCTGGGTACCACTCTTTTTTTGTTACTCCTCTTATTGCTAAAATGTTTCATGTTGATCCCTAATTGTTGTGTGAGTCTTATGAGGTGTCTACTCCTATTGCTGCATCTATTGTTGCTAGAAGGGTCTATAGAAATTGTCCCATTTGCATGCATAAAATATTGCCTTGCGATGTTGTTGAGTTTGATATGATTAATTTTGATATCATTCTTGGGATGGATTTCTTGCATGGATATTATGCCTCTATTGATTGTAGAACCCGTAGGGTCAAGTTCCAATTCCCAAATGAACCTGTCCTTGAGTGGGAGAATCATGATGTGGTGGTCAATGGTAGGTTCATCTCTTGCATTAACGCCCGTAGTTGATCGCTAAGGCTTGTGTTTATCATCTTGTGAGGGTTAGGGATGTGGAGTCCAAAGTCCTTCCCATAGGGTCGGTTCCGATTGTAAATGAGTTTCTTGATGTCATTCCTAATGACCTTCGTGGTGTTCCTTCCGAAAGGAAATAGATTTCTATATAGATCTTTTTCCCGATACTCAAGGCCCCAATGAAGTTAAAGGAGTTGAAGGAACAACAGAGTGACTTGTTGGAGAAGGATTTTATTAGGCCTAGTCAATCACCTTAGGGTGCACTAGTGTTGTTTGTGAAGAAGATGGATGGGTCTCTTAGAATGTGTATTGACTACCGACAACTCAGTAGGGTCACCATAAAGAATAGGTATCCTCTTCCAAGAATTGATAAATTGTTTGACCAATTGTAAGAGGCTAGCCACTTCTCTAAGATTGATCTTCGGTCTGGGTATCATCAAGTCAAGGTGAGGGAGTGTGACATTCCCAAGACAGTATTTCGGACTAGGTATGAGCATTATGAATTTATGCTTATGTCTTTTGGGTTGACCAATGCATTGGCTATCTTAATGGATCTTATGAATAGGGTCTTTAAACCCTACCTTGATTCGTTTGTTGTGGTCTTCATTGATGATATTTTGATCTATTCTCATAGTAAGGAGGAGCATGTGAGCCATTTGAGGGTAGTGTTACAAAGATTGAGGGAAGAGAAGTTGTATATTAAGTATGAGAAGTGTGAATTTTGGTTAAAACATGTTGCCTTCCTAGGTCAGTATTTGGGGATGGTGTTAAGGTGGATCCTAAAAAGATGGATATGATTAAAAATGGGATAGACCATTGACCCCATTGGATATTAGGAGCTTCTTGGTCTTAGTGGGATACTATCGGAGGTTTGTGAATGGGTTCTCTTCTATTGCTTCTCCCATGAAAAAGTTGACCCAAAAGAAGGCTAAGTTTGTGTGGACCGATGAGTGTGAAAATAGTTTTGAAATCTTGAAAGATAAGCTTATGTCCTCTCCGATTTTGTCTCTACCGAAAGGGCTAGAAGGGTTTGTTGTGTATTGTGATGCTTCTGGGGTTGAATTGAGTTGTGTGCTGATGCAAAATGGTAAGGTGATTGCCTATTCTTCTAGACAACTCAAAGTGCATGAAAAGAATCATCCTAATCATGATCTTGAACTAGCCGTCATGGTATTTAAATTAAAGATTTGGCGTCATTATTTGCATGGGTTGCATGTTGATGTGCTTACCGATCATAAGAGCCTCGAATATATGTCCACTCAAAAAGATCTGAACTTGAGACAAAGAAGGTGGCTAGAACTTCTTAAGGACTCTAATATGAGTGTGCATTATCATCCCGGTAATGCTAATATGGTGATTGATGCTATGAGAGGGTATCTATGGTAGCCTAGCTCATGTTGATAATGGTGATAAAGAGGTGACTAAGGAGGTCTATCAGTTGGCTAGATTGGGGGTTAGGTTGGAAGAGGTTGATAAAGGTGTTGTTGTAGTTGTTGATGGTTCTAAGTCTTCCTTGGTTGACGAGGAGAAATAAAAGCAAGATCTTGATCCCTCCTTGTTAGAATTGAAGGCTTTGGTAAGAGAGGGCAAGGTGAAGGTTTTCTCCCAAGGGGGAGATGGTGCCCTTAGGAACCAAGGTAGGTTTTGTGTGCCTTATGTTGAAGGCATGAGAGAAAGGATCCTTGATGAGGCCCATAATTCTTCTTATTCTATTCACCCCGATTCTACCAAAATATATAGAGATTTGAGGGATGTGTATTGGTGGGGAGGCATAAAGAGAGACATTGCCAAATATGTTTCCGATTGTCATAGTTGTCAATAAGTCAAAGCCGAGCACCAAAGATCGGGTGGCCTAGCACAAGACATAGAGATTCGTACTTGGAAGTGGGAGGAGATTAATATAGATTTTATGGTTGGGTTTCCCAAGATTAGGAAGGGTTTTGATTCCATTTGGGTTTTGGTTGATAAGATAACAAAATTGGCTCATTTTCTACCGGTTAAGACCATATATGGGGCTGAAGATTATGCTAGTTTGTACATTCATGACTTGTTGAGGTTACATGAGGTTCCTTTGTCCATCATATTGGATTGTGGTGCTCAATTTACTTCACATTTTTTGAGGTCCTTTCAAAGGGGTCTTGGTGCAAAGGTTAAACTTAGTATGACTTTTCTCCCTCAAACAGATGGCCAAGCCAAAAGAACTATCCAAGCACTTGAGGATATGCATAGGGCTTGTGTATCGGAGCTTAATAGTAGTTAGTATGATCATCTTCCATTGATTGAGTTTGCCTATAACAATAGTTATCATTCTAGCATAGACATGGCTCCTTTTGATCTCTCTATGATAGACATTGTAGATCACTGATTGGGTGGTTTGAAGTTGGAGATGTGGCTTTGTTGGGACCAAATCTGGCTATGGAGGCTCTTGAGAAGGTTAGTATGATTTAAGAAAGGTTGAATACTACCCAAAGTCGCCAAAAGTCCTATGCCGATACGAGGAGAAGGGATCTTAAATTCAAAGTTGGTTATTTGGTTTACTTGAAGGTGTCACCCATGAAGGGTGTGGTTCATTTTAGTAAGAAGGGTAAGTTGAGTCCAACATATGTGGGTCTTTATAGGGTAATGAGGAGGATTGGTAAAGTGGCTTACGAGTTGGATTTGCCTAGTGAGATTAATTTTGTTCATCCGATCATTCATGTATCCATATTGAGGAAATGTGTGGGAGACCCTAATGCTATTATGCAACTTGATGTCTTGGGTGTTGTTGAATACAATTTGACCTATATTGAGGTTTCGGTTCAAAATATGGATAGACAAGTGAAGAGGTTGAGGAACAAGAATGTGGCTTCCATTAATGTCCTTTGGAGGAATCAACAAGTTGAAAATGCTACTTGGGAGGCTGAAGCAGACATGCAAAAGCAATATCTTTACCTTTATCCACTTCACTCAAGCTTAAGGTATTAATCTAAGTCCTCTATATGTTCTCAAGTCTTAAGTTCAGCCCTTATGTCATTGTATACATTTATGTTTAAATTGACAAGAAGTTCATGATGATTTTACACTTAGGTTGAAATTTTTGAAATGATGTTTAAGTGCATTGTTGCATCCTTATGTAGGTTGAAATTGTCATATTTACGTCATTCATATATGATTCTTTGACATTCAAGGACAAATGTTCCCAAGGGAGAGATATTGAAACAACCCCAAAACATGCTCGAAAATGTGCTTTGGAAGTGTCTGGAATCATAATTTTCATATATCTCAAAATCTGTGCGTGATATCAAAAATCTGACTTTATATTATTGTTCCGACAGCCAAATTGAGTGGAAAATGGGTATAACCTCGATTTAAGAGAAACCGTAGAAAAATTTTAAAATGATAAAAATACGATTTCCAATATGCATCTGCACCCCGGCACGAAGCGCCAAGGATGCGCTATAGTGTTATTTTGGCTACCAGCTTTTATCTCAGTCCAACACTTTTTGGTCTTGGAATTAAGTGTTCCAATCCGTGAAAATACCTATACTTAGCAATATTTTACCTTCATAGTATACAAGACATTCCCTAATACTCTTTCAAACACTTAGACAAATATTTCACCCTAAAACCCTAGTCCCAAAACTCATCCGGATGTAAGGATTTCACCCAAGCTTAAAGTCTCCATCTCCAATCTTCATCAAGTTATTGTCCAAAACTAAGGTATATGGGTTTCTTTCATGGGTTACTTTCACCCACGATACCCAAGCTTCCTTTTACCTAAAATTACATGATTTAAAGTTGATTAACTCATGGGTCTTACTTATTATGAATTTCATTGCACACTATGTTGGGGTTCATGAAATCGTATTGTTGTAGCATGCTTTGAGCTACGAATATAAGATCCATTGTAAGATTTGATTAAGGGTTTTAATGTATATTTCTTGAGGTGTTACCAAGTATCTACTGATGGTTTTACACTGAATTTTCTAGCATGATTCCACTCTTGAATTACATGATTTTACACTAGCACTACACACCCGACAAGTGTTTGATGAAATGTCTGGTTATGATTTATTGAGGAATTTAAGGTCCAATACATGTCTTATGAGTTGAATGACTATATGATGATGAAAGGAATGTATGTATATTATATTATCTTTGTAGTGTGGGAAATGACCAAGCCTCACTCGGGAGGTTGTAAGCCCGGGTAGCCTTGTTAAGGGGTTTGTACCTTGATCGCCTCGCTCAGCAGGTGGTAGGCTCGTGCAACCATGTTGAGGGGTTTGTTCCTTAATAACCATGTTGAGGGGTTTGTACCTCATCACCATGTTGGGGGGTTTGTACCTCATTAACCATGTTGAGGGGTTTGTACCTAATCAACCAATTGAGGGGTTAGTACCTTATTCGCCTCTCCAAGGAGGTGGTAGGCCTTAGATATTTACTAATAATGGTCTCTCCTTACTTATGTATCATGTTTTATATAAGCATGATTTACTACAAGCATCTTCCATGCATGCCATATTGTTATATGCTACTCATTGCCTATGCTTATGCATTTCGATTATGTTATTTATTTCTTGTTGCATTGCATCCTACATACTTAGTACATTCAAACATACCAACTCATACTTTATGCCTACATGATGTCACCAGGTAGGAACCAGAGCCCCACTTGAGCATCTTCCTCCATGTGGCTAGTACGATTTCTCCCAAGCTTGTTGGTGACTTCTCCATTTTGGGGACGATATTTATGATCTCATGTTATGGTATAATACTATCTTCTTTTATGTATGTATTGACTATGAGGGTGATTCCGGTTGTTTGTCTTAGCCCCCGTTCTTATCTATGTATTAGAGGTGTTGTTGGATATGTTATGTATAATGCTTTGAGCTTTTCTTCTCTCTTGACTCTTGATATTTATGATATGAAAGTTATCCCTTAGCCCTGTTTATCCCCATTTACATACTCTTATTGTATTTTATTGCTTTTGCGACCAAGGATATGTAATGATATATTAAGAGGCTTGCTTGGGGGCCCTTTGGGTTCCCCATGCACCGTGTCATATCTAGGCCCTAGGTTTGGGTCATGATACCTATGGTGTCACATAGTTATTAAATAATAGAATCTATCAACGTCCTCTAGGTGCTAAGTCAACATCCCATTGAATATATAGTACATAGATACAGTAATGCTTGTGATAATTCATCATAAGTCATCATAGATCATCATAATTCATACTTGTATATTATCATCATAAACTTTATCAAAGACTCACTATTCAAATCATCATTTGTAGGAGTAACTCATTTTATACTAGGGTCCTTTGTTCCCTTTCTAAATCCTGAATCTCCCCATTGGGACCCCAGGACAACCTCAAGGTCCTAAATCCCCTATTCATAGCATACTATGGTCCTAAGTCACTTTTTAAAATCATGAATCGCCCCGTGGGGACCCCAGGTTAACATCAAGGTTTTACATCTCCTGTTAATAATCATAAGCTTGTTTAAATACCATGTACATGAATGATCGTATGATAAGAAATAGGATTATAGCATGGGTCCACAAGCAACAAGTTCAAAATCATGATAATTGAGTTAATGCATACATGATCATTGAATTGAATATCGTTTGAATCATAGTTGAAGTTGCACATGCATGGTTTTCATAATCACCATAGAAAAATTAAAGAGATCTCATAGGAATCATGTAATTCAAGTGAATTAGAAGTAATTCATGTATATCCAATCATATAAAAGCAATTCATGTCATAATAGTAGCATTTGAAATTAAAGTCATGAAAACCCTTATTTAATCATGCTTGAAATTCTATGTAGTGAGAAAATATGTTGGACTCCATGGGTGAAACATACCCATAAATGAATCCCACATAACTTAAGGTGAATAGAAGAATCAAAGATGAATTTGACTTGAAACATCGAGGCCCTTTGGAGAATTGTTCACTTAAATTTGAGTTTAGGCTTGAGAGTGTTTCTAGAAGAGTGATTTGAGGCTAATTGTTTGAGGAGTGATTAGAAAACATAGAATACGTTAGGATCTCATTCGGAGGGTATTTTAGTATTTAAACGTCCAAACAAAGCTTAGAATTTAGGAAAAAAGACCTAAATACCCCTATGAATGATGTTAGAAAAACTGGACAGCTCCCCACCAAGAAACACTTCACGAGTCATGAAATATACCACGACTTGTGGTGAGCTCTGTGGAGAACAAGGCTGCCTGGACTTAGGGTGTAGGCCCACCATGAACCTCCTTCACGAGGCGTGGTGTGAAACACAACCCATGAAGGGTCTCTTGGTGTGCACCCTTTTCGGGGTAGCCAACAAAATCCCCTAAGATGACCTCCACTACCTGTTTCACGAGCAATAGTTTGCACATACTATTCGTGAAAGGTATTGTCATAACCCAAACCTAGGGCCTAGATGTGACACGGCGAATGGAGAACTCAAAGGAACCCCCAACAAGCATCTTAACTTGTCATTACACATCCTTGGTCGCAGAAACATACAACAGACATATAGATTAAGAATAGGGGCAATGGGGTAAGAAGAAGCTTGCATAAATGTCATAATCAAGAGTCAAAAGTCAAAGCTTATACATAAACGTGCAACATGTCCAACAAGAACCTCTAATACATAGATAGAGCAGGGGCCAACACAAAGCTACCGGGCTCACCCTCATAGTCAATAGAACATAGGAAAGTATCTGAATACAAATATAATAGTAACATAGACCAAGGTCCCCGAATTAGAGGACTCACCAACAAGCTTGGAATAGCACTGTCTAAGCACGTGGAGGAGGAGGATGATCAACTTGGGCATCGGTTGCTATATGGCGATATCATGTAGGCAAGAGGATCCGTTAGTACGTTTGAATGTACTAAGTATGTGGGATGCAATGCAACAAGAGATAGCAATGTAATCAAAATGCGTATCAATAGGCAATAGCCATATTATGCAAAATGACATGTATGATCAATGCTAGAGTAAAACATGCTTAAATAAATCATACTAATATAGGATACCATATGTGAAGAGTAGACCAAGAAAAATATCCAAGGTATAAACCCCTTGGGGTTGGTGATGATAGTACCCATCACCCTAGTGTGTGAGGAACAAACACTATCATCAAGGTTAGTGATTATCGCACTTATCACCCTAGTGATAGAGATATCAACCCCTCAACTAGCTTGGTGATGATCACACCCATCACCCAAGTGGTTGAGTCTTTGACCCCTCCACTAGGCCCTCAGATTGGGAATGGTATACCACAACACTTTGTATAGAATCATCATGTACATAAGCTCATTTCATTATTATATAGTCAATCATATCATATCTCATTCTTTAGACCTTCATTTCCTCAAGAAACCATAACTGGACATTTTATCAAACACCTTGGGGTATGTAATGAGGGTAAAAAACCATGCAATTTAGAGATGAAATCGTGCAAGAAAATCCATTTTAAAACCGTCAATCAACTCCTTGCAACACCCCTAAGACATTCACATAAAAAGACCCTTAACCAATCCAACAATAGATCAAAGATTTGAAGCTCAAAACATGCTAAAACAACCATACATTCATGAACAAAAATCACTACGCAGTAAATTTCTCAATATACAAGGCCCACATGAAAAATCAACTTTAAATCATGCATTATTAAGTAAAAGAGGCTTTAGGCACCATGGGTGGAAGGACTCAATGGTTCAACACCACATAACTTAGCCTTGGACAAGTCCTTGGTGAAGGTTGAAGATGGAGGCTTGAAGCTTGAAGAGAGTCCTTAGCTTTGAATGAGGGTTTTGGGTCTTGAATTTGGGAGTGAAAATATGGCTAAGTGTTTTAGTGAGTGTTGGGAAATGTTTTGGGGGATATAAGGGTGAAATTTGGCTAATTATAGGTAAAAACACATTTGGGAAAACTTAAGCCCAACACTTAGAAAAAATATGGATGGACTAGGAAAAACTGTGCAGGAAATACACATCCTCGCATCGCGGAGAGGAGGCAGAGGCTCTTTGGAAATCACACCAAGTAAAATTTCATAATTCGATTCCTTTGCTTTAAAATTGAGTTTAGACCTTTTCAACCTAATTTGGACCCCCTAAACAAGAATATGAAGTTAGAATTTCAAAATAACCAACGTATTTTTAGATATATGGAAATCAAAATTCCGGGCATTCCGCAGCATATTTTCGAGCACTTTTTGGGGTTGTTTCAATATCTCCCCCTTGGGAACATTCATTCCCGACTGTAAAAGAGACGTATAAGACAAGAGTGATCATGAGCAAATCAGCCCCAACAAGAATGCAACATAACATGTAAAACACCATTTTCAAAATCTCAACATGAGTGTAAAATCATCATAAGTTTTCCTACTTAACCTTGAATACATATGAATGACATAGGGACTGAAATGTAAGACTTGAAATCACATATGGGACTTAGGCTGAAATGTAAGACTTGAAATCACATCTTTGAGTGGAATGGAAAAGATAAGGATACCGCTTTTGCATGTCCATTTCGGCCTCCCAAGTAGCACTTTCGACTTGTTGGTTCCTCCAAAGGACCTTAATGAATGTCACCTCTTTATTCCTCAATCTCTTTACTTTCCTATCCAAGATCTGGACCGGAACCTCCTCATAAATTCATTTCACTAGGGAACCTCAACTCATAAGCTTCCTTGCCAACCCTCTTAATCACCTCATAAGGACCAACATACCATAGACTTAACTTCCCCTTTTTACAAGAATGGCAACACCTTTCATTGGAGAAATCTTCAAATAAACCCAATAACCCACTTGGAATTCTAGGTCTCTCCTTCTCACATCGGCATAGGAATTTTGACGACTTTGGGTCAACCTTTCCTTAATAATCTTAAACTTCTCAAGAGCTTCCATAATCAGATCCGGCCCTAATAAAGCCACCTCTCCAACTTCAAACCAACCCACCGGTGATCTAGAACATCTCTAACAAAGAGCTTCAAAAGGAGCCATACCGAGGATATAGTGATAACTATAATTGTAGGCAAACTCAATCAATGGAAGATTATCATCCCAACTACCTTTAAGCTCGAAGACAAAAGACCTAAGCATATACTCAAGTGTTTGAATTGTCCTTTCTGCTTGGACATCCGTTTGAGGGTGGAAGGCCGTACTAAGGTGAACTTTGGTACCAAGACCCCTTTGAAATAATCTCCAAAATTTTGAAGTAAATTATGCATCACGATCCGATATAATGGATAAAGGAACCCCATGAAACCTCACTAATTCATGGATGTACAATCTTGCATACTCTTCAGTCCCATATGTAGTCTTGACCGGTAGAAAGTGAGCCGATTCTTCATCCTATAAACATCTACCCATATGGAATCAAAACCTTTCCTAGTTTTGGGCAATTCAACTAGAAAGTCCATATTAATCACCTCCCACTTCCAAGTAGGAATCTCTATGTCCTGTGTTAGGCCACTTGGCCTTTAATGTTCGGCTTTGACTTATTGAAACCTATGGCAACCAAAAACAAATTTGGAAATATTCCTTTTCATGCCTCCCCACCAATACACATCCGTCAAGTATCTATATATTTTGGTGGAACTGGGGTGGATAGAATAAGAAGAGTTATGGGCCTCATCAAGAATTCTCTCCCTCAAACCATTAACACATGGCACACACAACCTCCCTTGGTATCTAAGGGTCCCATCTACCCCTTGGGAGAAAAACTCTATTTTTCCCTCTTTTACCAAGGCCTTCAACTCAAGAAAGGAGGAGTCTAGATCTAGTTTTGCTATCTCCTTATCAACCAAAAAAGATTTAGAACTATTAACAACAACAACACCATCAGCAACGTCTTCCAACCTCACCCCCAATCTAGCCAATCTATGAACCTCCCTTGCTATCTCCCTACCACCACCATCCACATGAGCTAGGCTACCCATACACACCCGACTCAAAGCATCCGCCACAATATTTTCCTTACCCGGATGGTAATGCACACTCATGTCATAGCCTTTAAGGAGTTGTAGTCACCTTCTTTGTCTCAAGTTAAGATCTTTTTGTGTGAAGACATATTGAAGGATCTTATGGTCGGTGAAGACATTAACATGCACCCCATACAAATCATGATGTCAAATCTTTAGTGCAAATACCACGGCGGCTAATTAAAGATCATGGGTAGGGTAGTTCTTTTCATGCACTTTGAGTTGCCTAGAAGCATAGGATATGACCTTACCATTTTGCATTAGCACACAATCTAAACCCACTCTAGGTGCATCAAAATACACCACAAAACCCTCAAACCCATTTGGTAATGACAAAATAGGAGCGGGCACAAGTCTATCTTTCAATGTCTGGAAGCTTTTCTCACATTCATCAGTCCATACAAACTTAACCTTCTTTTCAGTAAATTTTGTCATAGGAGAAGCAATGGAAGAGAACCCATTCACAAACCTTCTATAGTAACCCACAAGGCACAAGAAGCTCCTAATATCTGATGGGGTCAATGGTCTAGGCCAAATCCTAATCACATCAATCTTTTTAGAATCTACTTTTACCATCCCCCAACATCATGTGACCCAACAATGCAACCTCTTTCAACAATAATTCCCACTTATAATATTTAGCATACAATTTCTCTTCCCTCAACCTTTGCAACACAATCCTCAAATGACCCATATGCTCTTCCCTACTATGTGAATAGATCAATATATCATCAATGAAGACTATAACACGGGAATCGAGGTAAGGTCTGAAGACCCTATTCATTAGGTCTATGAAGATGGCCGGTGCATTAGTCAATGCAAAGGACATCACCACAAATTCATAGAGCCCATATCTAGTTCGGAAGGCCATCTTGGGAATGTAACACTCCCTTACCCTCACTTGATGGCACCCATACCAAAGATCAATCTTAGAGAAAAAGCTAGCCCCTTGCAAGTGGTCAAACAAGTCATCAATTCTCGGAAGGGGATATCTATTCTTTATAGTGACCCTATTGAGTTGCCAGTAGTCAATGTACATCCTAAGTGACCCATCTTTCTTCTTTACAAACAACACCAATATGCCCCAAGGGGATTGGCTAGGTCTAATAAGTTCCTTTTCCAACAAATCTTTCAATAGTTCCTTTAACTCCTTCAACTCTGTTGGGGCCATACGGTAAGGGGGAATGGAGATAGGTTGACCTGTCGGGAAGGAGGTCTATACCAAAATCTATCTCTCTTTCGAGAGGGACACCAGGAAGGTCAATTGGGTAGACATCAAGAAACTCGTTTACAATGGGGACAGACTCAATGGAAGGGATTTTGGACTCCACATCTTTGACCCTCACAAGAAGATACAACCACCCCTTGGAAATCAATCTATGGGCTTTAATGCATGAAATGAATCTACCCTTGACCACTATATCTTGACTTTCCCACTAAAGGATGGGTTCATTAGGAAATTAAAATTTGACCATATGGGTTCTACAATCAATAGAAGCGTGCATGCAACCAATCCATCGCAAGAATAACATCAAAATCAACCATATCTAATTTGACAAGCTCACAAGGTAAGATTTTATGCAAGATGCAAACCGGATAATTCTATACACCCTCCTAGCAACAATAGATGTACTAATAAGAGTAGACACCTCATATGACTCACGCAATGACTCCGACTCAACATGGAACTTTTTAGCAACAAAGGGGATGACAAAGGAAAGGGTGGCACCTGGATCATCAAAGCATATACATCAAGTTCAAAGATTTTCAACATATCGGTAACAACATCGGGGACATCACCAACCCCTTGCCTCCCATGTAGAGCATAAAAATAGTTGTTCCTTGGGGCACCACCTTGTGGACCACCTCTACCAAATGGAACCACAGTTGCACCCAAGCCTTGCCATGGTTTCTTGGACAATCAACCCTCTTGTGACCAAGCTCCCCACATTCAAAACATACATTGGAAGCCTTCAAACATGGGCCCTTATAACCCCCTCCACATTTAGGACACATATCATTAGGAACCACACCAACAATACCTTGATGCCTAGGGAAGTCATTGGAGAACCCTTATTAGTAGCATGAGGAGGCCTTTGGCCTTGAAATCTAGCACTCTTTTTGAACTTGCACTCAAAGTGGGCTCTCTTGGCTCATGACCCCACCTCTCTCTCAACTTTTCTTCTTCCGTTTGCTCGGTATATGTCATCAACCGAGACAAGTCTATGTCACCAATATGCAACAAGGATCAGCATTCTTCACTTACCAAGTCAGAAACCCCCATAACAAACTTATTCATCCTTGACCTAGAAACGGCCACAAAGTGAGGAGCATACCTTGAAAGTTGATTAAAGTTTAGGGTATATTCTCTCACACTCATACCACCTTGTTTCAAGTTCATAAACTCAACCAACTTTTCTTCCCTAGGCTCAAGAGGGAAGAACCGATTAAGGAAGGCCAATATGACTTCCTCCCAAAGCACCACAGAACCATTACCTTTCTCACCCTTCCATTGATCAAAAAAGTTTGGGCTACACCCTTGAGTTGGTATGCCGCAAACTTCGCTTCTGATTTGGCCCAACACCCATGATTTTCAAGATTTTGTAGACCTCATCAATGAACTATTGTGGATCTTCATCTATCTTTGACCCATGAAAAACTAAAGGATTAATCCTCATGAAATCCCTTACCCTAGTTCCCGGGGTAGAAATATGAGGGCTTGGGCCCCTTGTTGGACTTGGGTGGCCACCACATAGGCAAACATAGTAAGAGCATCTCAGAGCTCACAATTGGTAGGTTGCTCCTCGGGAGTTTGGGCATGTCTTCCTCTAGTGTTTGGGTATAATCTAGCATAGCAAAGAACAATTGTTATGGAGGAAAAACTTATCACAACTCTATAGCACGACTTAGAAAATGAAGAAGGGAAACATTTCCTAAAATGTCTCATAGCCTCCTACTCAAAGTCATGGCATGCTTCACAACCAAAAATAGGGCTCTAATTGACAAGAGTGTTCGACTCCAAGGATCTATCAACCTAGTGATCTAATAACAAGTTTGTCATGACCCAAGCCTAGGGCCTAGACATGACATGATGAATGGGGAACCCGAAGGAACCCCAAACAAGACTCTGAACTTGTTATTACACATCCTTGGTTTCGGAAGCTTACAAAATACAAATAGATTAAGAATAGGGGAAATGGGACTAAGGGAAAGCTTGCATAAAAGTCATAATAAAGAGTCAAGAGTCAAAGCTTATACATAAAGGCGTAACATGTCCAACAAGCACCTCCAATATATATATAGAGTAGGTGCCAAGACAAAGCTACCGAGCTTACCTTCATAGTCAATAGAACATAGGAAAGTGTCTCGATACAAAGATAATAGTAACATAGACCAAGGTCCCCGAATTGGAGGACTCACTAATAAGTTTATAATAACACCATCTAGCCACATGGAGGAGGAGAATGATCAACTTGGGCACCGGTTGCTATATGGTGATATTATGTAGGCAAGAGTATGCATTAGTACATTTGAATTTCCTAAGTATATTGGATGCAATGCAACAAGAGATAGCAATGTAATCAAAATGCATATCAATAGGCAATAGGCATATTATATAAGATGGCATGTATGATCAATGCTAGAGTTAAACATGCTTAAATAAATCATACTCATATAGGATACCATATGTGAAGAGTAGACCATGCTAAATCTCCAAGGTATAAATGCCTTAGGGTTTGTGATGATAGCATCCATCACCCTAGTATGTGAGGTACAAACCCCTCATCAATGTTAGTGATGATCGCACCCATCACCCTAATGATTGAAATATCAACCCCTCAAATAGGTTGGTGATGATCGCATCCATCACCCTAATGGTTGAGTCTTCGACCCCTCAACTAGGCCCCAGGATTGGGAATGGTCTACCACAACACTTTATATAGAATTCATCATGTACATAAGCTCGTTTCATCATCATACAGTTAATCATATCATATCTCATTCTTTGGACCTTAATTTATTTAAGAAACCATAATCGGACATTTTATTAAATACCTTGGGGGTGTGTAATGGGTGTAAAAGACTGTGCAATTTAGAGATGAAATCATGAAAGATAATCAGTCGTAAAATCATTAATCAACACCTTGCAACACCCCCAAGACATTCACATCAAAACCCCTTATCAAATATAACATTAGATCCAAGATTTGAAGCTCAAAACATACTAAAACAACCATACTTTCATGAACAAAAATCACTGGACAGTAAATTTCTCAATATACAAGACCGACATGAAAAATCCACTTTAAATTGTGCATTATTAAGTCAAAGATGTTTTAGGCACCATGGCTGGAAGGACCCAATGGTTCAACACCACATACCTTAGACTTGGAGAAGTCTTTAGTGAAGGTTGAAGATGGAGGCTTGAAGCTTGAAGGGAATCCTTAGCTTTGGATGAGGGTTTTGGGTCTTGAATTTGGGAGTGAAAATATGGCTAAGTGTTTTAGTGAGTGTTGGGAAATGTTTTGGGGGATATGAGGGTAAAATTTGGCAAAGTATAGGTAAAAACACGTTTGGGAAAACTTAGGCCCAACACTTAGAAAAATCTGGACGGACTAGGAAAAACTGCGAAGGAAATACACATCTCCGCCTCGCGGAGAGGACGCGGAGGCTCTTTAGAAATCACACCAAGTGAAATTTCATAATTCGATTCCTTTGCTCTAAAATCAAGGTTAGACCCTTGTCACCCTAATTTGGGCCTCCCGAGCAAGAATATGAAATCGTATTTTTGAAATAACTAAATTTTTTTTATATATATGGAAATCAAAATTCTAGGCATTTCGAGGCATAATTTCGAGCACTTTTTGGGGTCGTTTCAATATCTCCCCCTTGAGAACATTCGTCCCTAAATGTAAAAGAGACGTACAAGACAAGAGTGATCATGAATATATCAACCCCAACAAGAATGCAACATAACATGTAAAACATCATTTTCAAAATTTCAACATGAGTGTAAAATCATCATAAGTTTACCAACTTAACCATGAATACATATGAATGACCTAGGGGCTGAAATTTAAGACTTGAAATCACATATGGAACTTAGGATTAGTACCTTAGGCTTGAGTGGAAGGGAAAAGATAAGGATACCGCTTTTGCATGTCCGCTTCGACCTCCCAAGTAGCACTTTCGACTTGTTGGTTCCTCCAAAGGACCTTAACAGATGCCACCTCTTTGTTCATCAATCTCTATACTTGCCTATCTAAGATCTGGACAGGAATCTCCTCTTAAGTCATGTTATCCTCAACAACACCCATATCATCAAGAGGCACAATGGCATATGGATCACTAACACATTTTCTCAACATAGAGACATGGAACACCGGATGGACTGAATTCATTTCACTAGGAAACTTCAACTCATAAGATAAATTGACAACCCTCTTAATCAAATTATAAGGACCAACATACCTTGGACTCAACTTCCTTTTTTTACCAAAATAGACTACACCTTTTATAGAAGAAATCTTCAAGTAAACCCAATCACCCACTTGAAATTCTAGGTCTCTTCTTCTCACATAGGCATAGGAACTTTGACGACTTTGGGCTATCCTATCCTCAACCTTTTCCTAATAATCTTAACCTTCTCAAGAGCTTCCATAACCAGATCCATCCCAATAAAGCCACCTCTTCAACTTGAAACTAACCCACTGGTGATCTACAACGTCTCCCATAAAGAGCCTCAAAAGGAGCCATACTGATGCTAAAGTGATAGCTATTGTTGTAGGCAAACTCAATTAATGGAATATGGTTATTCCAACTACCTTTAAGCTCCAAGGCATAAGACCTAAGCATATCCTCAAGTGTTTGAACTTTCCTTTAGGCTTGGCCATCTGTTTGAGGATGGAAGGTCGTACTAAGGTAAAGTTTGGTACCAAGACCCCTTTGAAATGATCTCCAAAAGTGTGAAGTAAATTGTGCACCATGATCCGATATAATGGATAAGGGAACCCCATGTAACCTCAGTAATTCATGGATGTACAACCTTGCATACTCTTCAGCCCCATATGTAGTCTTGACCAGTAGAAAGTGAGTCGATTTTGTCATCCTATCAACCACCACCCATATGGAATCAAAACATTTCCTCTTCTTGGGCAACCCAACCACAAAATCCATATTAATCACCTCCCACTTCCAAGTAGGAATCTCTATTTCTTGGGTTAGGCCACCCAACCTTTGATGTTCGTCTTTGGCTTATTGACAACTATGACAACTGGAAATAATTTTGGTAATATCCCTTTTCATCCTCCACCAATATACATCCCTCAAGCCTTTTTACATTTTGGTCGAACTAGGTGGATAGAATAAGAAGAGTTATGGGCCTCATGAAGAATTCTCTCCCTCAAACCATCAACACATGGCACACACAACCTACCTTTGTATCTAAGGATCCCATCTCCCCCTTGGGAGAAAACTTCTATTTTGACCCCTTTCACCAATGCCTTCAACTCAAGCAAGGAGAAGTCTAGATCTTGTTTTGCTATCACCTCATCAACCAAAGAAGATTTAGAACCATCAAAAATAGCTACACCATCACCCACGTCTTCTTACCTCACCCCTAATCTAGCCAATCTAAGCACCTAGCTAACTATGTCCCTATTACCACCATCCACATGAGCTAGGCTACCCATACACACCCCATTCAAAGCATTCGCCACAACTTTTGCCTTACCCGGATGGTAATGCACACTCATGTCATAGTCCTTAAGGAGTTGTAGTCACCTTCTTTGTCTCAAGTTAAGATCTTTTTGTCAGAAGACATATCGAAGGCTCTTAAGGTTGGTGAAGACATCAGCATGCACCCCATACAAATATTGACGCCAAATCTTTAGTGCCAACACCACGGCGGCTAATTAAAGATCATGGATAAGGTAGTTCTTTTCATGCACTTTGAGTTACCTAGAACCACAGGCTATGACCTTACCATTTTTCATTAGCACACAACCCAAACCCACTCTAGATGCATCACAATATACCACAAAACCCTCAAATTCATCTAATAATGACAATATAGGAGTGGACACAAGTCTATCTTTCAATGTTTGGAAGCGTTTCTCACATTCATCAGTCCATACAAACTTAACCTTTTTTTGAGTCAATTTTGTCATAGGAGAGGCGATGGAAGAGAACCCATTCGCAGACCTTCTATAGTAACCCGCAAGGCCCAAAAAGCTCCTAATATCCTATGGGATCAATGGTCTAGGTCAATTCCTAATCAGATCGGTCTTATTAGGATCCACTTTTATACCATCCACTGACATCATGTGACCCAAGAATGCAACCTCCTTCAACCAAAATTCATACTTATCATGTTTAGCATACAATTTCTCCTCTCTCAATATTTGCAATACAACCCACAAATGACCCATATGCTCCTCCCTACTATGTTAATAGATTAATATATCATCAATGAAGACCACAATAAAGGAATCGAGGTAAGGTTTGAAGACCCTATTCATTAGGTCCATGAAGATGGCCGGTGCATTAGTCAACCCAAAGGACATTACCAAAAATTCATAGTATCCATACCTAGTCCGGAAGACCATCTTTGGGAATATCATACTCCCTCACCCTCACTTGATAGTACCTGACCTAAGATCAATCTTAGAGAAAAAGCTAGCCCCTTGCAATTGGTCAAACAAGTCATCAATTCTCAGAAGGGGATATCTATTCTTTATAGTGGCCCTATCGAGTTGTCAGTAGTTAATACACATCCTATGTGACCCATCTTTATTCTTTACAACCAAAACTAGTGCACCCCAAAGAGATTGGCTAGGTCCAATAAATTCCTTTTCCAACAAGTCTTTCAATTGTTCCTTTAACTCCTTTAACTCTGTCCGGGCCATATGGTAAGGGGGAATGGAGATAGGTTAAGTGTCGGGATGGAGGTCTATGCCAAAATCTATCTCCATTTCAAGAGGGACACCGAAAAGTTCATTTGGGAAGTTTCAAGAAACTCATTTACAACAGGGACCGACTCAATGGAAGGGACTTTGGACTCCACATCTTGGACCGTCACAAGATGATACAAACAACCCTTGGAAATCAACCTATGGGTTTTAATGCAAGAAATGAATCTACCCTTGACCACCACATCTTGACTTTCCCTCTTAAGGGGGGTCATTAGGAAATTGAAACTTGACCTTACGGGTTCTACAATCAATAGAAGCATAGTAGTCAAGCAACCAATCCATCCCAAGAATAATATCAAAATTAACCATATCTAATTCGACAAGATCACAAGGTAAGATTTTATACAAGATGCACCGAATAATTTCTATACACCCTCCTAGCAATAATAGATGCACCAATAGGAGTAGACACCTCATGTGACTCATGCAATGACTTCGACTCAACATGGAACTTTTTAGCAACAAAGGGGGTGACAAAGGAAAGGGTGGCACCCAAATCAATCAAAGCATATACATCAAGATCAAAGATTTTCAAAATACCGGTAACAACATCATGGACCTCACCAACCCCTAGCCTCCCATGTAGAGCATAAAATTGGTTGTGCCTTAGGGCACCACCTTGAGGACCACCTATACCAAATGGAACCGCATTTGTCCCCGAGCCTATTCGCGGTTTCTTAGACAATCAACCCTCTTGTGACCAAGCTCCCCATATTCAAAACACGCATTAGAACCCTTCAAACATGGGCCCTTATGACCCATCCACATTTAGGACACACATCATTATGAGCCACACCAACAATACCTTGATGCCTAGGGAAGTCATCGGCAAACCCCCAATTAGTAGCTTGAGGAGGCCTTCGGCCTTGAAATCTAGCACTATTTTTGAAATTGCCCTCAAAGCAGGCTCTCTTAGCATTATGGCCCCTCCTTTTTCTCAACTTTTCTCCTTTCATTTTTCCAGCATATGTCATCAACCGAGACAAGTCCATGTCACCAATAAGCAAGGCGAATCGGCATTCTTCACTTACCAAGTCGGAAACCCCCATAACAAACTTATTCATCCTTGACCTAGAATAAGCCACCAAGTGAGGGGAATACTTTGAAAGTTGATTAAATTTTAGGGTATATTCCCTCACACTCATACCACCTTGTTTCAAGTTCATAAACTCAACCAACTTTGCTTCTCTAAGCCCAAGAGGGAAGAACAGATTAAGGAAAGCCAATTTGAATTCCTCCCAAAGCACCACATAACCATTACCTTTCTCACCCTCCCATTGATCATACCAAATTTGGGCTACCCCCTTGATTTGGTATGCCGCCAACTCTGCTTTTTCATTCGGCCCTAGACCTATGATATTCAAGATTTTGTAGACCTCATCAATGAACTCTAGTGGATCTTCATCTACCTTTGACCCATGAAAAACCATAGGATTCATCCTCATGAAATCCCTTACCCTAGCTCCCGGGGGAGTAGCATGAGGGGCTTGGACCCCTTGTTCGACTTGAGTGGCCACCACTTGGGCAAGCATAGTAAGAGCATCCCAGAGCTCATCAGAAGTTTGGGCACGTCTTCCTCTAGTGTTTGGGCATGATCTAGCATAGCAAAGAACAATGTTAGGAGGGGGAACTTATCACAACTCTATTGCACAACGTAGGACATGAAGAAGGAAAACATTTTCTAAAACTTCTCACAGCCTCCTACTCAATGTCATGGAGCGTTTTACAACCATGAATAGGACTTTAATTGATGCGGTGTGTTGGACTCCGAGGATCTATAAACCTAGTTCTCTGATACCAAGTTTGTCACGACCTAAGCCTAGAGCCTAGACTTGACACAGCGAATGGAGAACTTGAAGGAATCCCAAACAAGCCTCTTAACTTGTCATTACACATCCTTGGTTATGGAAGCACAAAAGAGACATATAGATTAAGAATATGGGCAATGGGGCTAAGGTAAAGCTTGCATAAATGTCATAATCAAGAGTCAAGAGTCAAAGCTTATACATAAATGCGCAACATGTCCAACAAGCACCTCTAATACAGAGATAGAGTGGGGGCCAAGACAAAGTCATCGGGCTCACCTTCATAGTCAATAGAACATAGGAAAGTGTCTCAATACAAAGATAATAGTAACATAGACCAAGGTCCCCGAATTGGAGGACTCACCAACAAGCTTGGAATAGCACTATCTAGCCACATGGAGGAGGAGAATGATCAACTTGGGTACCAGTTCTTACATGGTAATATCATGTAGATAAGGGTATGCATTAATACTTTTGAATGTACTAAGTATATAAGATACAATGCAACAAGAGATAGCAATGTAATCAAAATGCATATCAGTAGGCAATAGGCATATAATACAAGATGGAATATATGATCAATGCTAGAGAAAAATATGCTTAAATAAATAATACTCATATAGGATACCATATATGAAGAGTAGACCAAGATAAATATCCAAGGTATAAACCCTTAGGGTTGGTGATGCTAGCACCCATCACCCTAGTGTGTAAGGTACAAACCCCTCATCAAGGTTAGTGATGATAGCCCCCATCACCCTAGTATGTGAGGTACAAACCCCTCATCAAGGTTAGTGATGATCGTACCTATCACCCTAGTGATTGAGATATCAACCCCTCAACTAGGTTGGTGATGATCCTACCCATCACCTTAGTGGTTGAGTCTTTGACCCCTCAACTAGGCCTCCGGATTGGGAATGGTCTACCACAACACTTTATATAGAATTCATCATGTACATATGCTTATTTCATTATCATATAGTCAATCATATCATATCTCATGCTTTGGACTTTCATTTCCTCAAGAAACCATAACCGGACATTTTATCAAATACCTTGGGGATGTGTAATAGCGGTAAAAGACTATGAAATTTAGAGATGAAATCATGCAAGAAAATTTGTTGTAAAACTATCAATCAACACCTTGCAACACCCCCAAGACATTCATATCAAAACCCCTCATCAAATCCAACGTTATATCCAAGATTTGAAGCTCAAAATATGTTAAAACAACCATACTTTCATGAACAAAAATCACTGTGCAGTAAATTTCTCAATATACAAGACCCACATGAAAAATCAACTTTAAATCATGCATTATTAAGTAAAAGAGGGTTTAGGCACCATGGGTGGAAGGGCCCAATGGCTCAACACCACATACCTTAGCCTTGGAGAAGTGAAGGTTGAAGATGGAGGCTTGAAGCTTAAAGAGAATCCTTAGCTTTGGATAAGGGTTTTGGGTCTTGAATTTGGGAGTGAAAATATGGCTAAGTGTTTTAGTGAGTGTTGGGAAATGTTTTGGGGGATATGAGGGTGAAATTTGGTTAAGTATAGGTAAAAGCACGTTTGGGAAAACTAAGGCCAACACTGACAAAATTGTAGATGGACTAGGAAAAATTGTGCAGGAAATACACATCTCCGCGTCGCGGAGAGGACGCGGAGGCTCTTTAGAAATCACACAAGTGAAATTTCATAATTCGATTCCTTTGCTTTCAAATCGAGGTTAGACGCAGATCACCCTAATTTAGACCCACCTAAACAAAAATATGAAGTTGGATTTCCTAAATAACCAACGAATTTTTAGATATATGGAAATCAATATTTCGGGCATTCCAAGGAACATTTTTGGGCACTTTTTGGGATCGTTTCAGGTATCGTAAAAGGTACCCAGGGCCAAAGTTTTTGGAAATGCGCATTCAAGCCTCTATTCAATCTTACAAAGTTCGGGTCCTTACAGATGTCCTCCAAGCCTGATTATTCCCATTGGTGCTCCAAAATATCATTTACTCCATAGGGCTAAGGTATGTGCTATACAAATTGATGAACTAACCAATATCAGTGAGTTTGACTAGTCCAATCATGGGATTTAAAAAAATATCACAAAGGAACACTCTCACACGAAGGTAATGCAGGTCCTATATCTTTTAAGAATATTGACATGACTAGGGAGTTATATGACATCAAGAGGAGTGCACTAGGAGGTTGGTTGCTAACCCATATGCTTGAGGTCTTTGATACTAACCATACACTTGAGTTCACTTGACATGACAACCTCAATCAAATTTCATAACTTTATAATGGTAGATTGTGTAAGTGTCACTCATATAGTTTGATATCAAGGGAAGGAGAGTGAAGCAACAACTAGTGAGGGATAAAATGACTAAGGTTATTTGTGAAATTGAGAAAATAGAGAAAATATTTGTGTAGGATATAACAAAGGAAGTGTGTGATGATGCAGATATGTAGGAAATAACAGAAGAAGTGTATAATGATGCAGATGTTAGTGCGATGGAAGTAGGTGAGGCAAGTACTAAGGGGGAGAATTAGAAGATGTAGTGAAAGGAAAGTGATAACTAGACCTAGGGAAAAGTTTGGGTAACTCTACAACCAGGTACAAATTTACCTTGATGGAAGGATGTCACGTGACACGATTTCGTCAAGATTTTTTAATATATGCATGTGTTTTAAAAACAAAATAATAAACAAAATAGTTAAAAGGATGCTCTTTCAAGAAAAACTTCCTGCAGGTCGTGTGGTTTGAGGCTCGAGTGGCTACCTAGATGTCCCATGTTCAATCCCCACAACTTTATTTTTGCCTCTCTAGTTGACCTTTTTTCTGTTCTTAACCCCTCAAGTCCACTTATTTCATTTAAAATCAATCTATTACTATTTTATTTTAGAAATAGAATTGAAATAAAAGTTAAAATCTTTGAGTACTTATCAATTAGAATTATAGTTAGATAAAAATAAAAATATTGTTAGACTCCTTATATTTATATATTTGTGACTTGTGAGTTTCTTCACAAAAAAATATTTGTTCTTGTTCATTTAGTATCTCGAGTCTCCATATCATGTTAGTATTTTAGTTTTATTCTATTTCTCTATTACGTGCTTGAAGTTTTTTTACTTTTATTTGTTCATAATAATAATTTTATTCTATTCTATTTACTTGTTGCAATGAAATAGTTTAGTATTCATTAAATTGATATTTAAATTTATATATATGTAATTTATTTTTAGATTTGCATATGACCAATTGACTGCGAATTATTTATTATATTATCCACAATCCTCTATTATTTGATCATAAATTACTAATTGTGCAGATTATATGATTCTACTCTAAATTCAATGGAGCGATATTTTTCTAAAAAAGATTTCAAATGGATAAAGTCAAGTTTAACAACTCAAATTTCAGCTTCAATTGACTTGGAAGAACGAAGTAATGAGTCAAAAAAAATCGACCAAATGAAGGAATTGATCTAAATTCCTTACCCGTTGATCTTAGAGAAAGATCACTTGTTCAAATAGAGAAATTTTATCTAAATTTTATATTATTTAAATAATTTTTTTCATAAGATTCACTATTAAGGAGCCTCAAACAAAAGCAAAAGTTTTATTAGTTTTTCTCTTGAACTATCTTTGTCATTTAAATGGTGAAACCACTTAGAAAAGATATTACGTACGCCACTGTCTACAACTGAACATGAACATAGTTCAGGTAGTGAGTTCAAGGAGGCAGCTGACATTGTGGCTTTTGATAAGGTGGACATATATAATAGATAGATGAACTTGTTGAGACAACACCAACTGGAGTTGGAACAAAGTAAGGCTCCAACCAGTAATTCTATTTTGGAATAGGTTGTGCAACGTGTTACACCTGTTTGTTCTGATGGACAGGGCTGAGGATGAAAGTAGTCCACTGGTTTAGTTGATTCCAAAAAGAGAGAGATCGGGACAAAGGAGAAACGAGGGAAGTTTGTTCCCCTTCCTGCAGATTTACCAAGAACTCCTTATACTTGGAGTAAGAGAAAGGAAGCTGAGGAGAAAATGCAAAAAGTATGCAGGCCAGTAACCGCACCAAGACATCCGCACCACAGGCTGTTGTGGAGATACATGACGATGAGGAGTTTGTTGTTGGGAAAGAGTGCAAACTCCTCTCCCACATCGAAAAAATGAAGAGAAATTGTAGCAATATATAAGGGTGAATCCAATCCCATTAGTATGAGGCATTTTGGGAGATACCCAAAAATAAATTCGTGAGGGCTTGGCCCAAAGCGGACAATATCATACTAATGCGGGGTTGGGGCTAGGGCGCACGCGGTCCCAACAGTGGTATCAGAGCCCAGGTTCGGGGGCAGGAGTGATGGACCGGCGTGTGCGGATGTGGAGGTCTGCCCACATGTGCCCAGGGGTCAGGTGCTGGCAAGGTGACTAGGTTCGGGCGGGTATGCCAGGGGGCGGGTTGCCCAGGGGTCAGGTGCTAGTAAGGTGACCAGGTTCGGGCGGGTATTGCCCGGGGGGCGGATGTGCTCAGGTTCAGGGGCCGATGTGGGGTCAGAGTTTGAGGGGAGGTTTGCTGGGAAAGAGTGCAAACTCCTCTCCCACATCGAAAAAATGAAGAGAAATTGTAGCAATATATAAGGGTGAATCCAATCCCATTAGTATGAGGCCTTTTGGGAGATGCCCAAAAACAAATTCGTGAGGGTTTGGCGCAAAGCAGACAATGTCATACTAATGCGGGGTTGGATCCAATCCCATTAGTATGAGGCCTTTCGGGAGATGCCCAAGGACAATGTCATACTAATGCGGGGTTGGATCCAATCCCATTAGTATGAGGCATTTCGGGAGATGCCCAAAAACAAATTCGTGAGGGCTTGGCCCAAAGCGGACAATATCATACTAATGCGGGGTTGGGGCCAGGGCGCACGCGGTCCCAGCATTTGTTGCTTCTCAAATAAAAAGGAAAGGCAAGGGTGTCGCCACATCCAAGCTCAAAGCCAAACGAACTCCTAAAAAGAAAAAGGTCACTCATAGTAATCTATGAGTAAAGTAAAGGTTTAATAGATATATACAGTACTAAAGTAGTACTCCAGATTGGATGTTTTATAAACTAGGTGTTAACACTTGATGCTGCTTTATTTCTGGAAGCCCTTTAACTTAAATTTACCTCATCAAGAGTTGGGTGCAAGTAAAAGCAGTAAAGAAAATACAGAATAAATATCACATTTCATTTCTATAAAGGGAAATATTCTGTGTCCCAAAAAAAGAAAGTATTCTACTCTAAAAATTAACTGTCCATAGACGCATTTAACAAAGTTGAGTATGCAATTTGCACAAATATTCCTATGTTGTTTCATGTGAACAAAATAAAAGAAACTATATATAAGAAAAAAAAAATAAACAAATAATAAAAAGACGAAAGATAATATGGTAATGATAGTGGTGATGATTTTCATGCAGATGGCTCTTTGTTGTATATTTTTGTCAGAAGAGAGCAGCCTTCTTCTTCTTTCTTGGCTTTTCCCACATTGATGTGTTAGTTGAGTTGAGCTTGGGGCAGTACCTTAGCTTTTGCCAACATTCAGTTGTAAAAGATGGATATATAGTGAATTAAAATAAAACAAGTATAGCTAGTTGAGTAGTGTATAGTTGTGGTCCTCTGTGAATTGGTCGCTTATTTGTGCAAAACTTCAACGAGTCTTGAAGTATAGTAATGATGAAGATTACAGTTTTGGTTTTCTCCTCCATTCCGATCCTAGCCATGATGATCGGGGTTGTCAGGGTCAGGCCAGAAGTGTGAGTATTTCAACCAGTCAGAATCCTGAGAATTTGTGATAGATGACTCCTGCAGCAACATATACTCAGAATTCAAATACTATATTTTGGCATGTCACAAATGAAATAAGAATCTTCTTTTCTTTTGCGTCTTCTTTCCAAAATGCACATGCCCGCATAAAAGTAATATCTTCCTTTTCTTTACACTTTATTGATGTGTTTTCTTAGCCATGGAGCAATTAGTGTCAGGATTTAACCATAAAGAATATTTGTAAACGTTTTAGCTTCATCTCGCCCCCGCTTCTTAGTTTTGTTGGTTAATGCCACCCCATTTGTTTTTGCACATTTGGAGCAAGTGTAAATATTGAAGATATAATTATGTAAATAAATGTGCATTATATAATCGCTTAAGTTTTCAAAAAGCTAATCTATCAGATGAAGCAAGGATTCTATGCCTAAATATTACCACCACCTAATAAAAAATAATACTCCCTTCGTTTAAAAAACAACAAGTTGATATGAGTCGAAGGAAATAATCTCATAACATGCAAATGCATACAAGTTTTTGTACTTGGGTCCTAGAAAGAAAACACAAAAGCATTCGATTTATATTTGGAAACTGCTATCTATAGCATGCTAAAGGTATTTCCTACATCATTAGATAGTTCAATGAATCATTTTGTTATGAAAGGGTTATGTCACGATGTCATTTGACCAGCTTGTTCTAGTATTTGATTTTCTTTCTTTATTTTCAAATTTGACAAGGACAACTGATTCAACTGGAAATGAAACCTCTAAGTTTTGAATACAAAACGAAAAAAAAAAGATAACAGGCACCATTATCAAAAATCATAATCTTGTTCAAATTAATAAGCATGGTAAGTTCATTTTCCTATGGAAAATAATTTTTAAAATATTTAAATAACTAAACATGAAAATATTAGAAAATATTTTTCAAATATTATACATTTTTCTCGGTACTGAACACAGGCTATGACTTGTTTGTGCATTCATTGACAATGCACAAAGTCTAAAAAGTAAAGAAAGACAATTCAAATTTATTACTTAAAACAAGTCTTAAATATTTTTATAAGTATAAAAGTATAATACGAAAATAAATATGTAAATTTGTATAGGTGTCATGTAAGTGCATTAACTTTGAAAGTACACATTTACACACTTGAATTTCATTTCTACTAGAAACTAAATACTCCAACTCACCCGCACTCTTGTGTCCTAAACATCCGACTTTGATGTGGCTTTTAGAAATATCTAGATGATCATTTTATAAGACTAGTTGAAGTGTTGAGATATACATATTTGAAATTGAAGTTCTTACTTATCATAAGAGTGACTAAGTTTTTCAAGTTATTCTTTTTAATATAAATATAAGAAAGATAAGAAGAATTGAAATAAACTAAAAAGAAATTATTTCATAAATTAAGATAAAAGAGAGTAACGAAGATGAAATTATTGTAAAGAAGAAAATGGTACAGGATGAAAGAAGGAAGGGGATAGAGGTGAGGAGGTAAAGGAGATTTTGGAAGGGAACAAGGGAGAGCCAACTCTTTTCCTTTCTGCATATCATTTCTTTCTTCTTCTTTTTTAAATAGAAAAAAGAAAGGGAGGAAAAGTAAAAGAAAACGGTTTGCTCACAGTTAACTTTTGACTGCTGAATCCCATGCATGCAATTGAGTATTGTTTGTCCTTTTCGAATAACAATTTAATTTATTATGGATATCTATTTTGAGTATATTTGAATTAACTTATTTTATATAGTTTTAAATTAGAATAATATTTAATAATTTTTATAGTATTTGGTTAAAATTAAATAGTATGTATTATGATGGTTTTTATGAGTTCATTATTTTTAAAATAGATTTTTGTTTTTACTTATCATTTGTAATATATCTTGAAAAAACAATTATTTTTTTATATTTTATTTTTAACATTAATTATATATTTCTCAAAATTCAAAAGTACCCATCAATTAATATGAGTGTTATGGCAAAATACTCATATTGAATTATTGTTTCTTAAAAAGACATGTGAATTTTAAACTAAACAAACAAAAGTAAGCATAGAAAGTATTTTTATGCACTTATTTTAAGCAAAAATAATAAAAATAAATCAAAAAGTTTTAATTCAAAATCACAACTTATGATTTTTACCTTATAAATCATCAGTAAGTTTATTCAAATAAGCTCTTACTTCAAAAGTTACTATCTATTTTATTTTATATGAATTAGTTTGAATGTGCAGAGTTTAAAAGAATTTCTTTTAAAAAAATTTATGTTGTTAGAATGTCATTATTTATTTGCATAGCTATATGTTACTATGCAATTAACGATAAAATGGTAAATTTGAACGGTAATTATTTCCAAATTGAGAATGATTCACATACTAAAAAACATATAGTTTACTAAAATAGAGAGTAAGCTAAAATCCGAAAGTGCTAGATTCATATCACTTTTTAATTTAATTAAAGATTTATTTTCACTTGTGGTATACCAATTATGATTATTCTTTGCAATTAAAACTATAAGAGCATAAAATTTAGAAAGAATAAAGAGATAAAGAGATAAAGGAAAAGTCTCAACGCCTCTGGCTCCTTTTCTTTTGTTAAAATAATAGTCAAATAAAGAAGTAAATTACTTTCTTATCCTACCCATATCCCTTTATTTTTTAAATTATATTTTTTGTTGGTTGTGAACAAGAGCATGACTGGTTTTATAGTATATGGTGTTTAATTGAAGGTTAAAAACTTACTCCTTTGATATCAGTGGAAGTGCAGCCCATTATTAATTGTTCCAATTCGGATGCAGACCTTCCTCCTAGTTTATGATGCTGTTGTTGCTGCTGCTGCCGAAAGATGATACACTCAATTAGAACAAAACTCGAACATAATCATATTTCTGATCATGTATTGTCTGCAACAAACAGGGACGTGCCGATTATTTCTTCTTTCTTATTTTTTTACTTCACATATCATGTTTGCTAATGCTCTTCTACTTCCAACTCCTACCTGTACTTATTACCTATCAACTTGTCAGTCACTATCCCTTGGGTTTAAGTTGCGTTTTTTTTTTTTTTTTTTTAAAGTTAGCAATTATGTCACATCAATCTAATGCATTATTATATTATATTCGCTAATGGACCTCTAGTTCCTCCTTTTTTTTAAAAAAAAAATTACTACATTTCTTTAACATATTATTTGTAGTAAATAATAGTTTTATTTATTTAGTGGCTTTTAAAAATTATTAACTACATTGTCTAAGTTAAAACTATTGGGTTAAGATGAATTTACTCTAGATCTGAATTTACTCTAGATCTGCCCCTAAGTAACGTGTCTTATTTGTAGATTACTTTTAATGAACAATTACACATGATTATTATATTTCAAACAAGCTAATAACGTCTGTTGGAATTTGGAGATTCAAACTTATAAACTTTGATTGTGAATTTAGACATAAAAATATTAAATTTTTTGAAATAAAGTTTATATATTTGAAAAAAAGAAATATAAATCATTATAATTAATAATTTAAAATATTTAAAAATATATAAAAAAATTCTAATAAAAAATAACTTGATTAACTCATAAAATTGTAACCATAAAACATAGATTGGGACCCAGGGAGTATTTTATAAGGTAAAGGAATTTAAACTCTATGAAATAGAATACACTTTTCTTTAGGTGTCCCCACTTATTATAAAAGGAAAAAGTAAGAAGAAAGTGATTCTGTTTGTGAGTTACCTGAAAGTTGTCATTTGGAAGGATTATAGATCTTGGAACATGGAAAGCATCTTCACCGAGAATAACAGAAGTGTTATGGAGTGGAGGCGGAGTTATAATGGCTGATATTGGCGGTGTTGGCCTGCTAATGTGGAATGCACTGGTTGCAACCAGATGCTGCTGCTGGTGTTGGTGTTGATGCTGGTGCTGGTGGAGCTGAGGATCGTGTGGGTTTTGCGGCTCCGCCATCTCACGTTCATCTGGTGCTGCTGCCACCGGACCACTTTCCCTTGCAATTGAACCTTCACCTACTACAATGCCTGCCTGCAAAAAATTTCATTATCAAACATTTTGTTATTTTACTGTTACTTTTTAAAATTTTAAGTTTCGATCTTGCTGCTTGATTGAGATGCTTTTTTTTTTTTGATAGCTCAACAAGATCAATAAAATATTGACAGTCAAGTCTAGTACTACTATGCTCGTTGCTATTTATTTAAGCAATGTGTGTGGAAACTGAAAAACAGCATTTATTTGCTTGTGTCTTGCTTCTTTCTCGTCAAACATGAATTTAACGTTTCATGGAGCTAAATAGTTATTGAGTCTAAGGAAAAAATAATACTCCTTAATTGCTCCCCTACATATAACATGACAAATATTGCCTGATAGTAGACATTTTAAAAGAAAATAAAACATTCATAGATGGATAAGACTATCGGAAATAATCTCTCTATCTCTATATAGTGGTAAAATCTGCGTACATGTACATTTTAACCTCCTCCAGACTCCACTTATGGCATTTCACTGAATATGTAGTTGTATAGATGGATAACACTAGAATATGAAAGTTTGTATCCAAAGAGTAGAGAGAAATATGCATATATAATTTAAAAAATGAATGGAATACCTCATGATCAAAGGTTTTCCTAAATGGGAGAAAGGTAAAATGTTCAGGTTTGTATTGTTGAATATCCATAGTAGAGTAAGTTGACATAGCAGCACAAACAGCAGCAGACAATTCATCCCTAGGGATATTAATGTCCTTAGATGAAGAACAGCTTCCACTTCCACTATCCCTTCTGCTATTAACATCACTGTTGGCTTCTCCGGCAGCACTACTTGTAGTGTTACTCCAATTGCATTGTCTGGGCTGAGTCTGATAGAATATCTTTGACACGACAAGTTCACCTTCTTTCTCTTCTTCATGTTGTCCTAAATGGTACTGATGCATTACCCAGTTTGTCTTCTCTGGTTTACGGTTCTTCCCAAAGTTTGTGTAGAGAACTAGAATTTTCTTACACCCTCTTTGCTTCCCATTAACCATTACTGGCCTAGTCTTACCTGTCTTGTGCCAACGGGTTTCACCTCCTTGCAAGTCTTGACATTCTGTCTGGATTTTCCTTCTTTTTCTTGTACCCGTTGTGTATGCTTTTGATGGTCTGTGGAAGAAATGTCTACTTAGTCCATCCCTTGTAACACCTAAACAATGTAAAAATTAAAGTTAGGTCGGACTTTCACACTAGATGTGTTATTTTTTCGATCACTAATTCTAGTTAATTTGATAGAGTAAAAATTCTCATAGTGTACAAAAGTAAAACAGTCTTTATTTTGTTGAATGTGGTGAGAAAAAAAAACACGACAAGGAGAATAAAGACAAAGAGTGTCCTTTATTTTTCCCTTACAAATTACAAGAAAGGTAAAACCTAACTCGGTTGAATTTTGGTACAAGAAAATGCCAATATTTCTTGTACCGTTTGTAGGTAGGAGAGAAAGAGTGAACACCTGGAAGTTTCTCGGGATGAGTATAGCAAATTCCATCTTCTCCTTCAATAGTAGGAATAAACTCATCTATCAAGGGGTGAGATTTTGATTCTTTAGCCACTACTTTTGCTTCGAGGTGTTCTATCAATTCTTGATCTGTTGGGTCAAACTTCACTCCTGCTGGTAGACCTACCCAGTCCTACAAAAAAATATAAATTACAAAACATAACAAAGTACTCTTCATAAAAATTAAATCAAGATGAAACCCTTTCCAAATGACAATTCATATTTTTTTTTGTTTTTATCTAGTATGAGTACTATCTTTGAAAGTAAAATCTGTAAGCAACTACTGTGTTACCTAAATCATTTTTTCTTATGGAAACCTTTGTAGTGAAGCAAAGAATATTAAATTAGCACTAGTAACATTTATGAAGGAAAATCCGTACCGGCTTTCCTTCGAGCTTGTGTCCACAACCAGGACACTGCTTAGATCCACACAGTTGGTGCTCTTCAAGCTTTGCATCAATAAGATCACTGCTGCTGATGGATCCCAACTGATGACTACTCTTATTCATCGCTGCTTCTTTTTTCTCTCCAAATGATTCCTTTTTTTCGCCGCACCTAAAATTCTTCCATACGATCCTCTAAAAAAATATTTACAACTTAGGTATCAAGCAGAACGCTTTGTAGACATAAAGAATCCTGTGGACAATAAAACAAAAAAAAAATAATAATATCATTCAGAAACAAAAAAGGATACAACAGTAGTAGTTAATAAAATCCAAGATCCCACTCTTCAACCAGACTAGTGATTGAAACATGGATAGATAAATATACAATATTGAAAAAATTGGAAACAAGTTAAAGAGTTGTACCCTAAGAAACTGGAAAAGGGAGAGAGAAGAGAAGAGAATAAGGATGAAGATATACATAAAAACCAACTTTAACCCCTTGAAAACATGAGAATTCCCTCTTACTTTAACTGATACCAATTAAGAGATAAAGGAAAAAAGGTGCCACATAGATATATCCCTGTCTTCTATATGCCCTACCTTTAACTTCCCCTTTGCTAATTTAAGCACTGCATGAAGACGTTTTTTTCCTGTCTGTGTGAAAGAGAGGAAAAAAAGAAGGAAAATCTGAGTCGGTTTTCTCTCTCTCTTTCTTTGTAAAGCTTTAAAAGCAACCTTCTTACACCTTTGTTTCGAGTCCCCTTGACTACTAAAGCAAAAGCTTCGGAACGGCCTGAACAAAAGCACATCTACCCCGCTTTCTATTTTCTTAACTATACATATTAAAACCAATAGTTATTCTTTCTCCGTCTCATTTTGTATGATATTCTTTTATTTAGTTTGTAAGAAAAAAAATAAAAGGAGGAATTTAATGTCAAATTATTTTTAATTTTAGTACAGTAACCTTTTTTTTGGATGAACTAAAAGGTCACATAAATGGGACGGACGGAGTATCAGGATAAGAGACTATTTGAATTGACTTATTTTAAGTTAAAATAGTTTTAAAGTATTTTTTCAATGTTTGACTAATATTAAAAAAATGCTTATAAAAATTTAATTTAAACTAAAATGATAAAAATAAGTCAAAGATAATAAGTTAGGTTAAAGCCAAAAATTAATCCAAATCGGCTCTAAGTAACGTATTGTGCAATCTATTTTTCTTTTTAATAATATCAATGCCCAAAATTTAAACTCTATAAAATAAAACACCATATATACAACAACAGTTTGTGTTACAAATCAAATTCACAGAATATATGTCGTTAATGATTTGAATAAATAAGAATAAATGTAAGATATGAAGAAACAATCCCTTTTAGGGTACTTTGAAAAGGAATATTTATTCACACTCCGTCTGTCTTTGGTAACTAGCTCACAAAAGTACTACTGGGTAGTACACTTGATGTATTTAATTATTCGATTCTCCATTTAATAGAGAAAATCTTGAGAGTTTTTCCCTCTTTTTATCTATATCTATATCTATTAGTTTATATTTATTTATTTATATTATATATTATATGATACTTATGAATCTTAAAAATATGAATTTTTTAATTTAAATGTTAAATTACTATACTTCTGAAATTAAACATATGTCTTTTATTTATTTATATTATATTAAAAGCAAACAGTTTTTTCAAATCTAAAGGTCGTAACAGAAAAAATTGTGACTTTTTCAAAGAATTATTGCTTTTAAGTTGTAATTTTTTAAAAAATTTTTTTATGATTTTTCTGATAAGATACAATAAGAACTCGTTTATATCGCCATTAGGGTTCTCTCATTTTTAAACATAAGTAACTTGAGTGTATTAACATCTCTAATTTAAATGTTAAGTTACTATAAAATTTCTAATTAAAAAATACTCAATTTGATATGTCTTTATATTTTATATTTATATTATATTTGGTTATATTAAATGAAATATCTTTTCATATTGAAAAATTGAAATAGTTACTTCAATTTTTAGAAGGTTTACGAATTATATGTATTTATTAAAATATGAAGAGTTAGGGGCTTCGAAAGTAAAGATAAATGAGGAAAAGTAATACAAAATGGTAAGAATTCACATGGGTTTTGAGCTGGAGTAGTAATGATGATTCTTTTGGCATGTATGTCGCTGAAAGACATACGGAAGGATAAACAAAGGAGAGAGAATACCGGGGTGGGGTTACAACATTGCTTCTTATGCAAGGAAAATCACCAGTATGCTTGTTGGACCGCCACCACCCTCGTAATTAAATAGGATACGTATCTTCATGTATATATATGTTATTATTAGTTCTAAGAGTACCGATAAATATATATTATTTTTATTTAAATTTATATGGTATTGATAAAAATTTTAAATTATTAATTATTGCAATTTATATTACATTTTAAGTTGTTTAACAATATATATTACTTATTTTGATTTGATTTATGTTGCACATATAAAATTTTAAGAGCCAATTAATTTTTATTTATTTTTAAAATATTCTAAATTGTTAATTGTTCTAATTTATTGTACGACTTACATAATTTTGTGTATTCAGTTTAAAAAGAAAGACTTAATTTATTATTTTGTGTTTGTTTTATCCTAATTATAATGTTTACATTACTTAAAATAATTAAGTAGGGTGATATAATAAAATCATATTTGAAGCAACTGGAAACTGATCTATTATGAGTAATTTTGTAAAATCGTAGTTGAAGCTGCTGAAAAAATAATTAATAGATATGATAAAGTAAAATCAAATAGGTTAAACAAGTATGTCAATAGGCAACTACCTACCTAAGCAAATAGTTGAAGCAGACAAATCAATTGTTAATTGCCTGATAATGCTTATATATGTGTGTGTGTGTGAGTGATATCAACATATTTTTAAAATGTGTGAGTGAGTGAGTGATATTCAACATATTTTTAAAATGTATTTTTTGAATTATTGCGACTTGTACTTTATTTTATGTTATTTTAAATAACAAATATTACTTATTTTGGAAATTTGTTGAGTCAACCTAAATTTTATTTAGTTTTTAGATATTTTAAAAATATTGTTTTGTTACAATTTATAATACATTTTACATAAATTCTAAATAATATATGTTATCTCTCTATCCCAACTTTTATGACATTGATAAAATTTCAAGAAACATTTGAATTTTTTACATATATTTTAAATTTTAAACTGGTAATTGTTGTTACTTATAATACTTTTTACATCATTTCAAGTAATATACATTAATTTTTTTTATTATATTATATTTTGACGCAAATATAATCAACAAAAGTATTAAAATAGTTATTTAATTTTATTTGTTCATTTTAAAAATGGCCTAATTTATCATATTTGTGTCTGTATCATCCTAATTCCAATATTTGTTTTACTTAAAATAATTGATTAGGGTGATATAGTAAAATCATAGTTGAAGTAGCTGAGAAAATAAGTTATTTAATTTTATTTGTCCAATTTTAAAAAAGACTTAATTTCTTATATTTGTATTTATTTCATCCTAATTCTAATATTTTGTATTTATTTAAAATAATTTATTAAAGTGATATCACAGAATTAGTTGAAGTAGTTTAAAAAATAATTTATTAGAGGTAAATATTATAAAATTACAATTGAATCAGTTGAGAAAAAAATTAATATAAACAATAAAATAAAATTAATCAGCAGAAAACAGGCATGTCAATCAACAACTGACTACTTAAACAAATAGTTAAAACATACATGTCGATGAGAAGATACTTACTTATCTACACTTATATATAAATTAAAAGTATATAAGTTATATAATAGATATTCTACATTTATTATTGCATTTATATACAATTTAGATTTTGCTTTATTTGAAATTGACAAGACTTGAAAATAAAGCACTCAACTAAAATTAGTTCATCTAAAAGCCGACTTCCAGGAACCAAGTAATTATGCACTGGATGATTATCTAGACATATTTCTAGTTTAATTCACACTGTAAGGTCATTGATCTTCTCTGATCTGCTCACTTCTTCTAATTAGATTTTTTATACTTGAGCAAATAGGAAATGCTTTTTGTAAAGTTTAAGTTATATATATTTAGAAATATAAAAAATATTAATAAAAAATAACTTTATTTACTAATCATAAATTGGAAAATAAAAGATAATTAGAAAGATATTATAACAGATATACTATTTATCAGTGCAAAAGTCACTCTATACACTTGAATATATATACTTAAAATCACATTTTGTGTATGAGACAGCCGACACATATCTATTATCAATGTATATGCTGTATTCCTGTTTTCTGTTGTGGAGATTATCGCAAAATAATATGAGAGTATACGAACAAACATTATTCTTATACAACATATGGGTATATTTTTCTGGAATCCATGTGATATAGTTTTTTTTTAAAGCAAAGGGATTTTCTGGCTAATTGTACCATTTAAAGAGAAAAAGAAAGATTATTATCTTAGACGGCTAATTAATTTGGGTATTGGGGCGATTATTGGAATCAAATTATATGTCTAAAATCCTACTATTAGGCTTGTGAATGTACCAAACATCTTTTGATTGTTTATTGCTTTTTTTGTTCATGCCTTGAAAAATAAAAGAAAAAAGGAAAAGACTAAGCATATAATATGACAGTAGCTGTTGACCATTAAGTAGACTGTTGACTAATCCAGTAATGGAGCCCACTTATCATAACATTGTTTTGTTGGTCTTTGATTTTCCACATGTTCCATGATCATCTTGGCATTCTGTGCATGCCTTTTGCTGAGAAAATAACAAAAATCATGGTCCTAATGTTTCAGCTAATTAATTTTAAAATAATCCTTTAAATCTACTTCCGAGTAGTGTTAGTCCTTTAAATTTATTACAAGTATCAGCAATACTTGTACCGTTTATCGAACGAATAATTTCACTTGGATATTAATTTTTATATTTACTAATTCACTAGTCAACTTCTAAGATATCAATTGATTCGATAATGAATTAACATTTATCGAATGGTTATCGAACGGTATACTGGTTAGCTCTAATCTTTATGGTTCTTTTTTTCTCCAATTTAAACATAGTCACACCTAATAAAAAAGATGACTTCTTTTTCATTATTTTAAATGTAGTGAGTCATTGAGTAGTGAAAGAAAAAAAATAGGACTAAAAATACCTTACCACTTGCCTTACATAAAATGAATAAGGCAAAGTATATATAATTGTAGAATAATAATAAGTTTTTCATTTATGAGCTAGGATTGATAAAGAAAAAATCTATAAAGATCCTTATATATTATGATAAAATATTAAATGGGGCTAATATATATACCTTAAAAAGAATATAAATATGATAATTTTTAACGGGCTAACAGTTTACCTAATAAGAAAATTTAATAATATGCCCCACACCAATGAACCATAAATTATACAATTTTAATTTATTCCCCAACCATTTATTCGATAATCTAATATCAATAAGTTACTAAGACAATAATGTGATTGGTTTATCAGTTACGATTCAATTTTGAACACTCCTATATTTAACGAAATCTAACGTCAAATTTAACTTCCCATGAAAAAATAATTAACCTGAAACAAGGAACAAGGATAATCTTTGTCCCACAAAAACCCCTTTTTTGGAAAAGTAATTCTTATTTACTAAATGGATTGAGTTAATCCCTACATTAGAAAAAGCAAATTCAATATACTTCTGCATTGAGTTCCTGAAATGCACCACTTGTTTCGTCTCCACCTTCTCCTTTCACTATTCAAAACTAACTCATAAAGTGTAATTAAAATATAAACTATAATATATTTATATATATAGACATGCGCCAAGTGTCAAATCAAGATTGTGTGACTTTTTTTAAATTGAAAATAATGGTGTATAAATGACTTTAAAACTCTTACGTCGAGCATCACCTTATCATTGAAAGGAAGATTGTCGAGGTATACAAAGTGACAGAAATTCAGCCTGTCCAAAAGAACCAATTAGCAAATATCCATACAGGAGCATGTTTTTTTAGTGTGTGAGAACTCTCAAGGAAACTATGTTCTTGGTTTTATTTGAATGACTAATAGAAAAATGGGCAACATGTTTTGTGTCATCGGAGGATATGAATGTGTCATTCCCTAATGGTTTGCTTATGAATAGGCATGCTAAAACAGTCATCATTAAGCCAAAAGGTTACTGGCCACCACTCTCAACTTGTTTTCTTCAATAACCTCTCAACTACTTCCAAAGCTATTGAGCACATGCTGGCCCACTATGTTTCTTCTATTTTCACTTCTTGCCTTTTTGTTTTTTTGTTGTTTAAGAACTTTCTAGCTCCATCCGGAACTTAAATCCAAACAAATTAGCACATCTCCCTGGCGTTTTCAACAACAGCCTTACATTGATTAGGTATGACTCACAATTTTTTTTTTTTTTAAACAAAGGAGCGATTTGGGTTAGACTTAGCATCAACATTCAAGAAAATAAAAAAATATTTGATCAATAATGTGGTTCAACGCTAACGTTATGTCAAATTTATCAAAACGTTTTTTTAATTCTGTGGCCTTGAGACAACTATTTTAAGCAGATTAAAAAGAAAAAGAAATAATTCCTTTTGAAACGAAGTGAGTATCATCATAGAATTTTAAATTGCACAAATAAAATTTTATAATAATATTATGAAATTTTACTGAAATTCAAAGTTAATAATTATTTTTTAAAGATAAAGTCAAAAAGTGATAATAAGCATTATTTCTACCATATGTATTCCATTTTTGCCTAAAACGAAAGATGTTTGCCTAAGTTAATAAGCTCGTTAACTAAGTTTATAAGTATTGGTTGACTTTTTGTGTTTGAAAAGTGCAAAAAATATAAGTAAAGTTTGACTTTTTATGTTTCAAGAGTGCAAAAAATAAATAAAAAAATAAATAAAAATAAAAATAAACAGGAGCCGTTCAAGACTTTCAGCCACCCAAAGTCAAATTTTGTAAAGACCTTAAATTTTTTAAAAAATTATCTATACTAGCATAATTATGCTTTAAAGATATCTTGATAGGTTTGAATTCTATGAAAATTTAAAAAAATACTACTATGTGGTAAACTTATAAGGAAAACTGAATTTTTTAAACATGAAAGATAGTTCAAAATTAGATAACTAGAATTTGATTCTTGAAAATCATAATAAATTATCAGAATTAAGATTAATTATTTCTATTTATTTTTAGTAATGTCTGTGAATATGAGAAGAATGCAAGTGCTCTCTCTCTCTCTCT
>JAOTQR010000086.1:14980501-15030075 GCA_025774065.1 Solanum ossicruentum | reverse complement strand
TATATATATATGTATGTATATATATATTTATGTATATATATATATGTATATATACATATACACACACACACACATACATACATACTATATGTATTGTTGTGGGATGATGACTTAGCACCAATGGATAGAGGGCTCACTCCCTTTCCTTGAACATATGCCTAGCATAGGTTTCCTTTCCAAAATGGGAGTTATCCCATAAGGAAAGATGCCTCCGAAATGGGAGTTGTCCCACAAGGAGAAGAAATAATATAATTTGGTGCGCTTTTTGTGAAAAATCCTTTCCGAAATGGGAATTGTCCCGTAAGGTGAAGTATGGTCTATCCTTGGCCAGTAGATCACCTCTTTACCAAAAGGGGGATTTCATCGGGATTCCAATTAATAGCTCACTTGGTCTTACTTATGTCGGTTGAGGTTACATCCCTAATATATATAAGTGCATCATTTGCATTTCATGCATCATGACTTCTCTTATATTACATTCATTGATATTTAATTTTATCTATGTTATGTGACCTTGTCATCTAACATTGATATGCAGGCTTTGGTAAGTTACATGCATTGCACCCTGCATACTTAGTACCTTCAAATGTACTAACGCATATTTTGCCTACATGATTTTACCATGTAGGTACTGAGGACCTTGATCACCCACCATTCAATACATAGCTTGGATTCTGGTTTTGCTTTAAGTGGTGAGTCCTATCTTTCAAGGATGAACCACCATCCATCTATCTATGCTACCTCTTTCATTTTTTTTTTGTACTTGATGGTGATCCCAAAGAATGTTTTGGCCCCCGACCTATCTTTGTAGAGACATTGTTGGACACCTTTAAACCTCTTTACAATATATACTATGAGTTATGGTTAAGTCCATGTTATTTATTTGGTTATCTTTGAGTATTGATATGTGACTTTACCTCATGTTGATGGAAAGATCCTAAATCCCGAATTTTCCTCATAGCGTGAGTCCTACGTACCCGCCCCTTAGTATTTATGTGTTGTGTTATGTGAACTCATGTTAGCCCTTTCCCTACGATGCCCCCATAGCATGAGTCTTACATTTCCATCCCTTAAAATTGTGTATTGATTGTGATTACGCTTTCGAACCGATGATGCGAGTTTTGGTATCTTGAGGCTTATTTTGGGACTCTCGAGTTTCCATATGTCGTGTCACACCTAAGCTCTATGTACGGGCTGTGATGATATGGTAGGCGTTGTAGATCCCGGGTTGGGTGGTTTGATGTGGGGGAAATAGCTTTGTTAGGCCTAGGTTTGGTTATGGAAGCTTTGGAGAAGGTGAGGTTGATAAGAGAGAGATTTAAGATGGCTCAAAGTAGGCAAAAGTCCAACTCCAATGTGAGAAGGAGAGACGATTTGTTTAACGTTGATGATTGGGCATATTTGAAAGGTCTCACCCATGAAGAGGTGGTTTGGTTTAGCAATAAAGGGAAATTGAGTCCAAGGTTTATGGGATGCTATAAACTTTTGAGGAGGATTGGTATGGTTGCCTATGAAGTTGCCTACAGATATGATTATGGTTCATTCGGTCTTCCATGTGTCTATGTTGAGGAAGTGTGTTGGTGACCCAAGTGCTATTATACCCTTACAGGTTATGGGTGTTGTGGAGGATAATTGACCTATGAGGAGGTCCCGATGTAAATATTGCATAGGCAAGTGAAAATGTTATGAAATAAAGATGAGACGTCAATCAAAGTCATTTAGAGGAATCATCAAGTTCAAAGCACCACTTGGGAAGCTGAAGCGAATATGAAGAAGCGATATCAGTACCTCATTCCCTCTACTCAAGCTAAAGGTAACAAAGTAAGTCATATCGATGATTTTAAGTCTTGAGCTTCAGCCCTCATGTCAATTTTTTCATCCATACATTTTCATGAAAACAAGTTTTAGTGATTTTTGATGTATATGTTTGAAACTTTTTGAAAGTGATGTTTAGGTGCATTATTACATTCATGTTGAGCTAAAAGTTTCCTAATCACTCCTATTATGTATGTTTTCTTTACTTTTAGGGACGAATTGAAACGCCCCAAAAAGTGCTTTGGGAATGCCCATAATCATAATGTCAATATATCTCAAAATCCATGCATGATTACGAAAATCCGACTTCATATTCTCGATCAGCAGGAGAATTTGAGTGGGAAATGGGTATAACACAGATTTTAGAGGACCTGTATCGAAAATTAGTCCTGGCCGTGACGCGCCAGAAGCGCGGAGCAGTACATTTTCTTCCTTCGATTGGGTCCGAGTCGCCAGCCTGTTCAACTTTTTCCTTAGTTTTTCCTATGCACCTAAGGGCACTGGGGTCATATCCCCATGACCACTAAATGTGAAATCACCTATACACAGCCATTTTTCAACTCTATATTACTCAAAACCCTCACAAAAGCTCTCCAAGACTTACCCAAATATCTCATACAAAATTCAAGGATTTTAAGGTTAACTTTGGAACTTAAGGATTTACTTCAAGCTTTAAGTTTCCTTCAAGCTTATCTCAAGAAAATCCAAGTTTGAGGTATGTGGGTTTCATCCATTGGGTCCTTTCACCCATGGAGCCCAATCTTCTTTTTTTATGAAAATTGTATGATTTCAAGTTGTACTACTTATGGGTATATCTTATTATGAATTATGAGCATAGATTATGTTGGGGTTTTATGAAATATTGATTTATTATACATGACTATCTATTTTAAGCTTATACTATGATTTGATTGTATCTATTGATACAATGCATAGGGGTCAGGCTGCGTACATCCGACCCCCCTTACCCTGCAATGGGCGGGAGCCTTTGAGGCATTGGGGTAATGTTGTTGATACAATGCATGTTTTGAGCTAGGAAACTGTGATCTATTACGAGCTTTTATGATGGAATTCAAGGTACCCTACATGAGAGTTTTACTAAATGTTGGTGAGTTGATTTACATTAAGTTTTCTCATCTTATTTCACTTTTTAATTGCATGATTTTGAGCAAGCATCATGAACCTACCACGTGTTTGATAAAATGTCAAGTCAAGAATTCGATGATCTATTACATGATTTTCAAGTCAAGTGACTTCATGATGTTTAAGGGCTTTCAAAAATGTATCTAATTCATGAAATTTTCTATTATTACGCAAGTATCAAGTTTAGCCCTAATTTAATGATTTTCACCTCTTGTGAGCCATTCATGTTAAATCAAGTATTCATGTTTTATTATTATTACTTTCAAGTTTCAAGTTGAGCTCACCATTAGAGGTCAAGCATGTTTAAAAGCTATTCATGTCATGTTTCCATGTTTCTTACAAGATATTAAATTTATAATTATTTCAAGTATTCTGTGGGATTAGACTTAGCACCGATTGAATACTTTAGGTGGGCGCTCGACCCAAGGGATCTTATAAAAAGTCTTTAGTCCCTAAACTATGTCCTACATAATATTATACTTTACCATTACTATACTAGTAGATTTATCTAGTGCACTTTATCATGAAATTCTTTCCAAAATGGGTTAGGTTCCAATAAGGAGGATCACTTCAAACGAAATGAGTCATGTTCCTGTAAGGTGAAGTATGGTTTATCTTGGCAAGTGTACCACCTCTTTGCAGATGATGGGTAACCATCTCGCTTCGTCTTACTCATGTCGGTTAAGGTCTCTTCCCACATACGTATGCTATATATATTATGCAAGATGAATGATTTACAAGCATATTTTATTATGAGCATTGATCATGCATGACCTATTGAGATTTTGCATCCATTATTATGATTATGAATTTATGTCTTGTTGCATTACATCCCGCTTATTTAGTACATTCAAATGTACTAACGCATTCTCTATACCTACATGATATTATCATGTAGGGACCGAGCACCTTTTGTTCATCCCCCACATGGCTAGGTGGTACTTTGGAGATAAGCTTTGGTGAGTCCTCAAGTCCGAGGACACTATCTACATTATCCTTGATATTTTGAGACTCCTTTATGTTGAGCACTTATTATTATGAGGGTGAGCCCGGGGAGTGCCTTGTCACTCGCTTCATTTCATGTTAGAGGTGTTGTTGGATGTTATGATGTACTTATGCTATGAGCTTGACTATTTATGCTTTTATGAGTATCAAGATTTTCCTGAGTCCCGCTTTCCTTTTTATTATATCTTTTATTGATTGTCTACTTTGCTTTTGCGACCAAAGATGTGTGATTAATATGCTAAGAGGCTTGTTTGTGTCCCTTCGGGTTCCCATTCATCATGTCACGTCTAGACCTTAGGCTTGGATCGTAACAAACTTGGTATCAACGCACTAGGTTGTTAATGGTCCTTGGAATCCAATACATTGTGTCGATTAGAGTCTTGTTCATAGTGTAAAGAGCACCACAACTGTGAACAGGAGGCTATGAGACACTTTAGGAAATGTTTCACTTCTTCATGACCTATGTTGTGCGATATAGTTAAGTCCTCTAAGACTTATTCCTGATTCTTAACCGTTACATTTCAGAAAATGTCTCAAGCTACTCAGGATGATAGACATGATTATAACCTATCGAATGTGAATATTTGTAATGCTCTGTGGCTACTGGCCAAAGCTGCGACAACTCAACTCAACTAACAAGTGAATGCCCCCGAGATACCAAATGATAGGAGTGGAGAGGGAAAGGCTAAAAGAGCTCGAGTTGAGGGCGCTTCATCTTCTACTAGTGTATCGGTGCCCAAATTCATAAAGAAAAGGATCTCATTTGCCACTTGTCAAGGGTGTGGCAAGAAGCATCAAGGTAGGTGTTTGGTGGGAATCAAAGATATTTTCAAGTGTGAAAGTATTGAGCATAAGATGAGAGATTTCCCGGTGGCCTCAAGGGAAGGGAGAAGTAGGGCTCAAATTAAAAGTAGGCTTCCATAAGCTAAGTCTAGAGGCGATGGTGGAGTGACCCATCCTAGGTGCACAAAATGTTGGAGGAATCATAGTGGCAAATGTTGGAGGAAAATTGGTGCATGCTTTGGGTGTGGCAAGATGGGCCACAAGATTGTTGATTGTCCATATGCTATGCTAAAACAAAATGCAAGGGTGTTGGTGTTAAGGTTCTCCTCTGTACCACAAATATGGAAGGTACCATCCGAGAGATTGTTTGGCTGATTAGAGTGTATATTTTGAGTTTAATGCAAAGAATCATGAGTCAAGACATTGTCCATGGGTTGCTAGGGATTATGAGGATGACCATCGACGATTCCAACCATACCCCTCTAGGGGTCACTAGACTTGCCATGGTGCTTCACAGGTATATTAATGGTTTTTGATTTTGATGTTGATACATTGATAGACCTGGGTGCACTCTTTGTTTCATTACTCCTTTTGTTTCTAAAAAGCTTCGTGTGTAATGAAATGTCATGTGAACCTTTTGAAATGTCAAACCCCATTGGTAAGTCCATTGTTGCTAAAAGAGTCTATAGAAATTGTCCCGTATTCATATTGCATAGAGTCTTACCTTGTGATTTTGTTGAATTAAACATAGTGGATCTTGATGTCATTCTTGGGATGGATTGGTCGCATACATATTATGCTTTTATTAATTGTAGAACCCGTAGGGTTAAATTCCAATTCCCTAGTGCGCCCATTCCTTAGTGGGAAAGTCGTAATATGGCGATCAAGGGAAGATTCATTTCCTGTATTAAAGCACAAAAGTTGATTTCTAAGGATTGCCTTGATCATCTTGTGAGGGTTAGTGATGTTGAGTCCAAAGTTCTTCCTTTTTTGTCAGTTCTGGTGATTAATGTATTTCCTGGTGTCTTTCCCGATAAGCTTTATGGTGTTCCTCCCCAAAGGGAAATAGAGTTTGGTATAGAGATACTTCCCGATACTCAACCCATTTCTATTCTCCCTTACTGTATGGCCCCGGCAGAATTGAAGGAGTTAAAGGAGCAATTGAGTGATTTGTTGGAAAAGGGTTTCATAAAGCCTAGTAAGTCACATTAGGGTGCACTGGTGTTATTTGCGAAGAAATAAGATAGTTCTCTTAAAATGTGCATTGAATACCGACAACTTGATAGGGCTATTATAAGAATAAGTACCCTTTACCAAGGATTGATTACCTTTTTGAACAACTTCAAGGGGATAGTCACTTTTCTAAGAATTATCTTCAGTCCGGGTATCACCAAGTGAAAGTGAGAAAGTGTGATATTCCCAAGACGGCTTTTTGGACTAGGCATGGGCACTTTAAGTTTGTGGTCATGTCCTTTAGGTTGACTAATACACTTGTAATTTTTATGAATCTCATGAATAGGAATGGTGTCTTTATCGATGATATGTTGATATATTCCCGAAGTGAGGACAAGCATGTAAATCACTTGAGAGAGGTCTTGCAAATCTTGAGGGATAAGAGGTTGTTCGCTAAATATGGTGAATTTTTGTTGAAAGAGGTTGCTTTTCTAGGGCATGTAGTGTCGGGTGATAGTATTACGGTGGATCCTAAGAAGACAAAAGTGAAAACAAATTGGCCTAGACACTTGACTCCATCGAATATTAGGAGTCTCTTGGGTTTAGCGGGTTACTACCGGAGGTTTGTGAATGGTTTCTCTTCTATTGCTTTCCCTATGACCAAGTTGACTCGAAAGAATACAAGCTTTTCTCCGCTCCTATTTTGGCTTTTCCAGAAGGGTTAGAAGGGTTTGTGGTTATTGTGATGCTTCTAGGATTCATTTGGGAACCCGAAGGGACCTCAAACAAGCCTCGTAGTATACCATTACATATCCTTGGTTACGGAAGCAATTAGAAGACATTTAAAGAATAGAAATAAGGGCAAAGGAGCTAAGGGAGAACTTGTCATAGCATAGGATCAAGATATAATAGAATCCACTCATAGCATAAATACATAGCTTTGTCCAATAACACCTCTACTACATAGATAAGAGCGGGGGCCAAGACATATAACTGGGCTCAGCCTCATGGTCAACAAGATCAATACATCAAGGAAAATAATGTCTTATACATTGCAAGAGTTCGCAAACTCGGTCCCTGGAATGGAGGACTCACCAACTATGTTGAGAAGGTCGTACTAGCCACGTGGAGGAGGAAGCTTAAGAGGGACTCCAGTTCCTACATAGTGATATTATGCAGGCAAGAGTATGTGTTAGTATGTTTTAATTAGTATGTTTGAATGTACTAAGTATATGAGATGTAATGCAACAAGAGATAGGCATCATAATCAAAATACATAATAATAACCAAATATGTAGCATAATGACAATATGGCATGTATAACCAACTCTTAAGTAAGTCATGCTTTTCAGATCGTTCATTTTTCATAGATCATAATATAAGTGTATAAAGAAGCCTCAACAGACATAACATAAGACCTTTTGGAGCCACCCTCCTTACGGGAGCCCATCCCCTTTCAGATTAAGTGACCTATCCTTATGCCTTTTTGTATTAAGTGGTCTTCCTTACGGGAGCCTGTCCCCTTTCTAACTAAGTGACCTTCCTTATAGGATCCCATCCCTTTATGGATTAAGTGACCTTCCTTATAGGAGCCCGTCCCTTTTTGGATTGAGTGGCCCTCCTTACGGGATCCCATCCCTTTTTGGATTAAGCATTTCATAGAACTAGTTCATCAAACCACTACATTTAAATCATAATGTTATCATTATATAATGATCATATAATCATCATAACATCATTCAGCTCATATGACATGTATTGGATCCTCAATTCCTCAAGAAACCATACCCGTACATTTTATCAAATACTAGGCAGGTGTGAAATGGTAGTAGCAAACTATGCAATTTAGATATGAAATCATGCAAGTATATTCATTGTAAAACCATCAATCAATACCTTGCAACATTGTCAACCATTACACTAATACCTCTCATCAAATCCAACATTAGATCCAAGATTTGAAGCTCAAAATATGCCAAAACAACCATACTTTCATGAACTAAAATCATTGTGCAGTAAATTTTTTAATATACAAGATCCACATGTAAAATAAAATTTAAATCATTTAATATTATTTAAAATAAGGTTTAGGCACCATGGGTGGAAGGACCCAATGGTTCAACACCACCTACCTTAGGTCTAGAGTTGCTTGTAATTGAGATTGGAAGAATGGAGGCTAGGAAATGATCTTTGAATCCAATCTTGTTATTGGATTCCCTTGAAATTGAATTGGGGCTAGATGGAGGCTCTAGAAAGGATGCAAGAATGTGTTTGAGATGAGAGTAATGAGTTTTTATCCTTTGGAGTAGGGTTCAGGCCTTTTGGGGAGGTTAGGATAGCATTGGAAGTCTAAAAAGGTCATTAGAGTAATTAACATTTACAAAAATGCCATTGGTGAACGGATGGAAAAATTGGCAAAGTTTCATCTCACTGGAGGCTTCACTGGCCATGTATCACTTCACGGGTCGTGTGGAGTGCCCATGTGAAGTGCCTTAGTGAAAAAAAAGGAAGTTGGGAAACTTGGAAGAATTGACATCTAGTCACTTTGACGGACCACTTTATGGACCATGTGGCGTTACACGGACCGTGTTCCAGTCCATCCCACCTCACTTAGAAAAATTCAATGTTGCAGACCACCAATATCCAAGTGCCATTGGTCGTTCCATTCGACACGCCCTGTCAACAATGCCCTTGGCACCACCCTTAGCCACATTTTCCCCAATTTCCAACAAGCTCCCTTTGGCACACTTTATGGCCATCCCCATGGTCAGTGGTGAGCTACACGGCTAGTACCACTGGCCGTTCCACCTTCCATAGTGGCAAAAATGGCTTTTCAAACCCCAACTGCCCCAAACGGCTGGTCAAAGGGCACACTGGCCGTCAAACAGTCCGTGTGACAACACTACACCACGAAAACGATCATAACTCCTTCATTTGACCTCAGAATGAGGTGAAACCAAGTACGTTGAGAAGCTAACTCAAAGGAATTTCATTTGACATGCTGTAGACCACCTATTTCTGAATGTTCTAAGAGTTATTCTAGTTTAAAGTTGACTCTTGTATGAAATAACACCCAAAAATCAACTTAGAGGGAAGCCTTGAACTCGTTTAGGTACTAAGAGCCTCCTATGAACCTAATACACACCCAGACTAACCAAATGAGGATTCATAAATGGGTACATAGGAGCATATAGTTACGGGGTGTCACAGTTCCACAAGAGGAAAATTGGTAGATATAAACAAAAGATGATAGAAGCTACTGCCACTAGTAATAATCAGACTGTAGATGCAAGGATACCAGGTAAATATCCTAATAGTAATCATTCTAACATCAATAATAATGCTTCTATTCTGTTTATTGATGAAGCTCATATGCAATCTAATGTAAATTAGCAAGGGGAGAATTTAATTATCAATTCGAAGATAAGGGACAACCATGACAAGGTGTTTAAGCGGCCTCTGAGTATTACCCTGCCAACAAGAATAATTCACCTAAAATTTCTAATAATTTTAGCAAACCAATCCCTATCAACCAATAAAACAAGCCCCTACAAATAACCAAAGTCTTAATACAGAAAGCAACAAACACCAGCCTTGGTCCCAACCTGTCCAAAATCACAAAAATGACCAAGTCCTTGAACCAGCACCATATAATATGGTCCAGATATATGTAGCAACGTTGAGGGTTAATCAAGAAAAAATGAGGTCCCTGTGTAACTCTCCAGAACCAAGTATTGCACCAATCAAGGCCTTCGAGCAGTTATATTCAACAAAGAAGATTTCTTGGTTAAATTGTGTTAGAAGTTGTAAATTCACCCTCATAGGAAAATTCAGCAATACTATGCCTAAAGTTGAGCTAATTAGAAAAAATTTTATTGTTCAAACTTAATTTATTTGGGGGTGTCAAGATTTTTCACTTCAATGCTAGACTTTTCTATATTGATTCAGATAATGAGTTGGATTATGTCACTATTTGGACAAACAAAAAGTGCAAATTGAAGGATAATTGATGAGAATTCAAACTTGGACTCCTCCCTTTTGTCTTGAAGAGGAGACTCTTATTGTACCTAGTTGGATTACTCTTCTTCAGTTGCCATGGCATTGCAACTAAATGTGGTTTGTCACCGCGCTGCTTTCCCTATTGGAAAAGTGTTATACCTAGACATAACATCTATCCAAAAGACAAGGAGAAGTGTGGAAAACATAAAAGTTCAAATTGATCTCACAAAAGAGAGACTTTCTCATGTGTGGATGGGCCATGGGAGGACGACATTACATAACCAGAAACTACAAAATGATACATATACAATCTAACTGAATAATTGTTTGTATACATAATGATACATTGTCAATCTCTTATGTATATGTAATGACCTGGTTGGTCATTTTTGGCTTTATCTGTGAAAATTATTGTTTTACCATTTTATAAGTTTTTTTGGGCCAACGTTGAACTATTTTAATGATTAGAACTGAAATCCTGAGTTTTAAAAGTTTAAAATATGAGATTTGGTCTTTTTGAAAGCTTATGTTGTTAAAAAAAAGTGAATTTTTGTGTCATTAAAGTTTTAGAGGCTGGATTCGGGATCCGCCAATTCTATTGGCTCCGAAATGTTGAAGTAAAACTACAGGAAGTTGCAAAACTGAATTTAGAGTTAAAATGAGCTTTTTAGGCCCAAAGATGTGATTTTAGTTGTTTTCGAAACCAAAGTTTGACTTTGGTCAACATTTGGAGTTCGAAAGATCAGATCGGAATTTTGATAATTCCAATAGTCTCGGATGGTGATACTAACACAAAAAATAGTCTTGCCATAATTTTTGGAGTTTTCAAGGGTAGTTGCGGTATTTTGAGTTTTTAAACTAGTTTAATTGACTTGCATTGGTACATGTGTCATGGAGACCTCGAAATTGAATTCCAAAGATTTTTTTAGTCTAGATCATTGTTTATGGTATGTATACATATAATGTTTGTGAAATTCTGTGTCAGGGAGAGTTCCGGGGGTCCGTTTTCAATTTTGACATTGGTTGGTGTGAGGGTTATCTGGTGCAAACCAAATTATATTTCGTGTTTGTGAAGATATGGGCACTTTGTGCTTCACAATCGCAGATAAATTTCCGCCTTTGTGGAGTACAGTTTTACTTTGTCATTTTTAAATACGTAAAACCTCTATTTTCACTCTATTTTCAATATTTCAAGCTTTGGGGGACAATTTTTGAAGAGGATTTTCAGAGAAATCTTTTGGGTAACTATTTCTAACATCTATTTTATTAATATCCATGGTTTTGATCTTGATTCTAACTTGAATCTCATAGTTTTTAACATCAAAAATTAGGGATTCTCAGTCTATGATTTTGAAACATTAAATGCGAATTTCTCCCTTGATTTAACTTTATTTTAGTGGGATTTTCAACCACAAACTACATTTTTTGTGTTGAATCCAATTTTGATGTCAATTGGTAGATTCAAAAACTTTAAATTTTAGCCCTAATTTTAACCATTTTGTCCCTAGGCCTAAACCATGTAAATATAGGTATCAAAATGCACCTCTTGATGCGTAGTATCTGATTTTGATAGTTGTTGAGTGATACGGGGATCATTTGGAGGCACGAGTTTATTGAAAGCTTATACGAGTGCAGTTTCGGCATTGAGGTAGGTTCGTCAAAACTTTTTGTGACTAAATTAAAGTTATTGCATGTGATATTTGTGAGATGCTGATGGAAAATTGTGCAATTGGGTTGTTGTGATTGAAATGATAATGGAAAGTAGTCTAGGTTGAGCCGAATTATGTTATAATCTTGATCATATCGATGAATTGAGTTGAATTATGATGACTTGCTAAGGATGTGAGATAGAATTTGACTAAAGGAGTCTTGTGAGACTAATTAGTATGAGTAAGGTCTGATGTTAATGTTATACTTGTTTTGTTGGATCGAGATAGGATCAATATCATTGTTATATTTTTATATTTGAGACGAGTAAGGTCTGGTATTATGGTCATACTTGCATATTTGGGATAGTTAGGTCTATAATATTGATATTCCTGCATACTTGTGACGAGTTAGATCCGAAATGGTTTATATTCTTGATTATTGATCAATTATGATGAACTAAAATATGACGATGGTTTTGGGCATTAGCTGTGATACACGATATTATTCCTTGGAAATATATGATTTGTAGGAGATTCATGCTCTTGTTGTAATGACAATTACATGTCTTTAGTTGATTTATATCTATTGCGAAAAGTGGCATGTGATATCCCTAGACTCAAGTAGGGCAAGAGCATTATGATTCACTTTTGAACCACCCCCTTGACCCGGGCAGAAAGTAAGGGTGAGAACTATACTTCTTATATCTTGACATGAGCAGGTAGCAAGGACTTGACATCATATTATTACTTAACCACATGCAGGTGGCAAGATTGCGGCATACGGATATCACTTGACCACAAGTAGGTGACAAGGCTGTAACACCCTTTGTATTTGACTTGATAAGATGTACATTACACTTCAAATGGTGGTTGCATGGTATCATGGTTCTTGGCGATGTTTTAGCTCATTAACGTTATTAATATTATCTTGTATTAACCTTTTTGGATGCAGGGACAGGGTCTTTGTTATTACATACTTCTTCGATTTCTTTTACCCAATCGATTAAACCTACTGGGTAAATATCGGTTTGCTCACTCCTACTTTGTTTCCTCCCTACATGTCGTGCATAAGGTCTAGGATAGGGTTGTAGATCCTTTCATCCGAAAGCTATCACTATAATCTAGATCATAATGGTAAGGCTCGAACTTCGAGTTGCTCTAGATCCTTGGGTCCTCTTTTATTTCTTTTCTCTCAGACTATGTACCATATTTTGAGACAATATTATATCTGCTTTTGAGATTGTTGTATTTACTTTTTGGTTTTATTTTAGATGCTCTTGTACTCGTGACTTGAAGTTTTGGGAGATTTCTTATATCTTATGAGTTTATTGTTGTTTTATTTATCCTTCTCTAGTTGCGAGTTATTTTGGGTCGTGACAAGTTTGGTATCAGAGCATTAGGTTCATTGGGCTCGTGAATTAAGACCAGGGTACCTAGAACAGTCTCTCGGACTGATATATAGATGTCCATACCTATCTTCAGGAGGCTGTGGGATACTTGTTAGGAAAAGTTTTCACGTCATGTTTCCATTCGTGTGTTTCTTTGTATTACCCATTTTAAAAGTGTCTAATCTACTCCTCCCATGCAGATGCCAATTACTCGATCCTGTCATATAGTGGGAGAGCTCAAGATAGCTATCACGGCTCTTACCCGAAGTCGAGGTAGAGTTCTGAGAAGGACCAGGGGCAGAGGAGATGTTAGAGAGGCAGCTGCACCTCGAGGATAGACTAAATCCGCTTCTCCAAAACCTATTCAGCAACCATAGGAGCCTATGGATCCTATTCCACCATCCTCATCCCCAGAAATTTAGGAGCTACTTTTTAGGTTATTGGCTAGACTGGAGGGAGCTCATCTAGCCCCAGCTACTCTTGAGATGCCAATTTCTAACACATCAATTGGCCCTTCTAGTGCTATACCGGAGCCCACTATGATTCATATGGGTCCTTCTTCAGCTCCAGCAGACCCTCTTGCAACTATTATCACTCTTCAGGCATCTAGATCGAGTTCGGATACTTAGTTTCTGAGTTTAGTTGTTGCTCCATTTATTGCACCTCCCTTGTTTATGGTGCAACCATCTTCTTTAAGTCTAACCATATCTACAGCAGAACAAAATAGTTTTGAGAGGTTTGTGTGGTTGGCCCCACTGCATTTTGATTGCACTCCTAGAGGTAGAGCTTATGATTTTCTATTAGAGTGCTAGGACCAGTTTTGTAATTTGGCTATTCTGCATGGAGTTTCCTACACTTCATATTAGTCCATCAGCCTTGTCAAAGAATGATGGAGGTCAGCTGTAACTCATCAACCTGTTGGATTGTCACGAACCAAGTCTAGGGCCTAAACATGACAAAGCGAATAGGGAACCCGAAGGAACCCAAAACAAGCCTCTTAATTTGTCATTACACATCCTTGCTCGTGGAAGCATATAAAAGACATATAAAGTAGGAATAGCGGCAATGGGGCTAAGGGAAAGCATGCTTAAACATCATAATCAAGGCACAAGAGTGAAAGCTCATAACATAGATACATAACTTGTCCAACAGACACCTCTAAATACATAGATAGAGTAGGGGCCAAGAGAAAGTAACCGGGCTCACCCTCATAATCAAAATAGAACATAAGAAAGTGTCTCAATACATAGATAATAGCAACATAGACTAAGATCCCCGAAGAGAAGGACACTCCAACAAGCTCTGAGTAGAACTGATCTAGCCACATGGAGGAGAAGGATGATCAACTTGAGCACCAGTTCCTACAAGGTGATATCATGTAGGCAAGAGTATGCATTACTATGTTTGAATGTACTAAGTATGTGGGATGCAATACAAAAATAGATAGACATCATACTCAAAATGCATACATTAGACAATAGGCATAGTATAACAATATGACATGTATGATCAATGCGTAAGTAAAAGATGCTTAAGTAGCTCATGTGCATATTAGATATCATATGGGTAGAAGAGACCAAGCTAGAATCCCAACTTTGGTTGGGAGATGCCATTTACACCTGGACACCCTAGTGGCAAGGTACATACCCCTCACATGGTTGATGCCATTCACACTTGGAAACCCTGGTGGCAAGGTACATGCCCCTCACATGGTTGATGTCATTTACACATGGACACCCTGGTGTCAAGGTACATAGCCATCACTTGGTTGATGCCATTCTCACCCGAAAATCCTGGTGGCAAGGTACATACCCCTCACATGGTTATCTGGGCTCCTATAACTCTCGAACCGAGCACGCGCTAATACAACACATTACACAGAACACACACACACACACACACACACATATACATATATATATATATATATATATATATATATATATATATCATCTCCATAAGCTCATTTCATAATGATACAGTCAATCATATCATATCTCATGCATTAGACTTCCATTTCCACAAGAAACCTTAGCTGGACATTTTATCAAATACTTGGGGGATGTAATAGGGGTAAAGACCATGCAATTTGGAGATGAAATCATGCAAGAAAATATATAGTAAAACCATCAATCAATAACTTGCAACACCCCCAAGACATTCATATTAAAACCCCTCAACAAATCAAACATTAGATCCAAGATTTAGAGCTCAAAACATGTTAAAACAACCATACTTTCATGAACTAAAATCATTGTGCAGTAAATTTCTCAATATACAAGATTCACATGTAAAAACAACTTTAAATCATGCAATATTAGCAAAAAGGAGGCTTAGGCACCATGAGAGAAAGGACCCAATATTTCAACACCACATACCTTAGCTTAGGAGAAGTTCTTGGTGAAGATTGAAAATGGAAGTTTGAAGCTTAAAGATAATCTTTTGCTTGGGATGATGGTTTTGAATCTTGAATTTGGAGTGAACATATGTCCAAGTATTTTAGTGAGTGTTGGGAAATGTTTTGGGGGATATGAAGGTGAAATTCGGCTACGTACAAGTAAAAACATGTTTGGGAAATCTTGGTCCCAACATTTAGAAATCTTTCGACAAACTAATAAAAAGCAAACTGGAAAATACACCAGTGTGCGTCGCGGAGAGGACATGCACTGTTGTCTGGAATTCGTCACTAAAAAAATTATAATTGCTAATTTTTTACTTTTAAATCAAGGTTAGACCTTTTTCTCCTAATCTTAATCCCTGATAAGAAATATGAATTCAGATTTTTGAAATAATGAACGGGTTTTAGGATATATGAAAATTAAAATTCTGGGCATTTCGAGGTACGTTTGGCACTTTTTGGTGTCACTTCATGGATCTCCAGGTATGACCTAAGGATAGTTCATGGAGATATTTTCGGGGAGATATGTGTCGTACAGTATCCAACACAATAGCTGAGATGAGTTTGATAGGCTACAATAGGGATCTATATTTGTTTTTGACTACGAGGATGGATTTCATGCCTTTTCTAGAATTCCTATTGAGTAAAGAGGATACAATGGTTTGCCAATGGCTTGGTAGGGCATTTTCAAGAGGCTACATCTTCCTTGGTATTGGATAGAGGTAATTTCCAGAGTGTTATGGATCGTGTTCATATGATAGAGCGTATCAGGAAGGATAGGCAGTATGGCAGGAAGAGGTTTTGTCGACATGGATAGTTAAGTAGACACTCGCCATAAGACCGAGAGATCAAGAAGCAGAGCCATCAAGGTCGGGGTAGTTTAGGCAGCTCTTCTAGCATATAATAGTGGTGATAAATCCAGATCTACTCAGGTGGATAGTGCACCCAAGCACCATGATTCTGATAGTGTTGATAGATACAAATCTACTCAGGTGGATAGCGCACCCACGTATAGTGGTTCTTCGGCACAGTCATCTCAAGGTAGATACCATAAGACTTGTTATGTTTGTGATGAGGTTGGGCACATTGCCAACCGCCCACCATATCAAGTGTTTCCTACTTAGGCTTCAGGGCATCAGGCGACAGCTAAAGACACCTCCCAGGGCATGAGGGGTGGTGCTAGAGGAGGTCATGGTACAAGGAGAGGTGGTGTCCTTAAAGTCCCACAGGATAGTAGTGGTCATAGCGTTTGCTATGTTGTTCTTGATAGGGCTGAGGCAGAGTCTTCTGGTGTAGTTATCATAGGTATGGTTCCAATATATCACCATTCAGCTTCAGTTTTAATTGATCCAGGATCTACTTATTCATACGTGTCGGCATATTATGCTTTTGATATTGATATCATGTGTGAGATGCTTGCTGAGCCTATTTGTGTGTCTACCTTAGTAGGTGAACCTTTAATGGTAAATAGGGTGTATTGGGGTTTTCTAGTGACTTTTATGGGGAGAGATACTATTGTTGATCTAATATTGTTAGATATGGTTGATTTTGATGTAATATTGGCTATGGACTGGTTGTCGCCTTATCATGTTATTCTTGACTGTCATGTGAATACCATGGTCTTATCTTGCCTTGATTTGCCTCAGTTGATATGGATTGGAGAATCTAGCTATTTTAAGGGTGTCATCTCTTATATGCATGCTTGTCGGCTGATGGGGAAAGGGTTCTTGGCATATTTAGTACATGTTCCGACTATTTCCTAGGATTCCCTCTCATTAGAGACAACTAGAGTTGCTAGAGAGTTTATAAATATATTCTCAATTTTACTTGCCTTGTATTCCTTCGGATCGTGATATTGCCTTTGTTGTTGATGTAGAGTCAGGCACTAATCTCATCTCTATTGCTCCTTATTGGATGGCTCCGACTGAATTGAAGGAGTTGAAGGAACAGCTGGAAGATTTATTAAAGAATGGCTTTATATGTCCGAGTATATCTATATGCGTATGTATATTGACTTTCATCAGCTTAACAAAGTGACCATCAAGAACAAATATCCCATACCTCGTATGGTTGATCTTTTTGATAAGCAATAGGGTGCCTCGATTGAAACGACCCCAAAAAATGCCCGAAAACATGCCTCGAAATGCCTAGAATTTTGAATTCCATATATCCCAAAATCCGTTTGCTATTTCAAAAATCTGACATCATATTCATGTTCATGGGGTCAAAATTAGGTGAAAAAGGATCTAACCCCGATTTAAGAGTGAAAGATTAGCAGGTATGAAATTCTAAAAATTCAATTTCCAGAGATGATATCAACATGCAACTATTGCGGACATGTATTAATTTGACCTCTGTGACAACTCGACGTCGTGGACCAAACGTTGACTTGTGTATTTTGTTGCTAGTAATTTCTATGTTAGTCCAAGGCTTTTGGGTCTTAGGCCTAAGTGTTCCCTAACGTGTTTTTACCTATACTAAGCCTTATTTTACCCTCATATCATCCTAAACATTTCCAACACTCGCTCAAACACTTGACCATATTTTCACTCCCAAAATTCAAGTCCTAAACCCTCATCCCAAGCTAAGGTTCTCCTTCAAGGTTCTTTTTCAAGCTTCAAGTATCCATCTCCAGTCTTTAAAAAGTTCATCTCTAAGCTAAGGTATGTGAATTTCTTTCATGGGTTCCTTTCACCAATGATACCCTCACCTCGTTTTAGTCAAATTATATGATTTAAAGTTGATTTACAAAAGGGGTCATGATTATTATAACATTCACTGCATACTATGTTAAAGCTATGTAAAGCGGTGACTGTTTTGCTATGGTTTGAGCTATAAATCTTTGATCTATTGTAAGATTTGATGAAGGGTTTTGATGTATGTTGCTTGAGAGTGTTACATGGTGTTGATTTATGGTTTTACAATGGAGTTTTTTGCATGATTTCATCTTTATATTTCATGGTTTTATACTAGCATTACACACCCTCTAAGTGTTTAATAAAATGTATGGATATGGTTTCTTGTGGAGTTAAAGATCTAAATTATGAGATATGATATGAACGACTATATGATGATTAAATGAGCTTATGCATATGATATACTCTATATATAGTGTTGCAATAGACCATGCCCAATCCGAGGGGATAAGAGCCCGGTTAACCATGGTGGGGGTTTGTATTCATCAACCATGTGAGGGGTTTGTACTTCGCCACCGTGGTGATAAGGTGTGATTATCATTAACCATGTGAGGTGTTTGTACCACACAACCACCAAGGAGTTTGTACCTTGAATAGCTATCTTGTTCTCTTCTACACATATGATATCATTTATGAGCATGAGTTACTCAAGTATGATTTACTTAAGCATTGATCATACATGCCATATTGTTATATTATGCCGATTGCTTAATATTATGCATTTTGATTATTATTCCTATCTATTGTTGCATTGCATCCTACATACTTAGTTCATTCAAATGTACTAATGCATACTCTTGCCTACATGATATCACCATGTACGAACCAGAGCCCAAGTTGATCATCCTCCTCCACGTGGCTAGTTTGATACTACTCAAACTAGTTGGTAAGTCCTCCACTTTGTGGACCTTAGTCTATGTTTCTCTTATTATGTACTAAGGCATTCTTCTTTATCGTCTATTTTTACTATGAGGGTGAGTCCGGATACTTTTTCTTGGCCCCCGCTCTTATCTATGTTTTAGAGGTGTTTGTTGGACATGTTATGTATCCATGTTAAGAGCCTTGACTCTATTGTTTTTGATGTCTATAATATGAGCTTGTCTCTTGTCTCTTGATTATGATGTTTTGCAAGTTTTTCCCTTGGTCCTGTTGCCCCCTTTTCTTACTCTTTTATGTTGTATCTATTGCTTCCGCAGCCAAGGATGTGTAATGATATTCTAAGAGGGTTGCTTGGTGTCCCTTTGGGTTCTGCTTGCATCATGTCACATCTAGGCCCTAGCTTGGGTCATGACAAACTTGATATTAGAGCACTAGGTTGATAGATCCTCAGAGTCCAATAGACCGCGTCGATTAGAGTCCTATTCATGGTGGTGAAGCGTATCATGACTATGAATAGGAGGCTCTGAGACGTTCTAGGAAATGTTTCCTTTCTTTATATTCTACGTCGTGCTATAGAGTTGTATTGAATTTTTCCCCTAACGATTATTCTTTGTTATGCTAGATCATGCCAAATACTAGAGTACGAAGGGCCCAAACTCTTGAGGAGCAACCTACCAATTGTGAGCTCTGGGATGCTCTCACTATGCTTGCCCAAGTGGTAGCTAACCAAGTCAATCAAGGGGCCCAATCCCCTCATGCTACTATACCAGGGGCTAGGGTAAGAGACTTCATGAGGATGAATCCTCCGGTATTCTATGGGTCAAAGGTGGAGGAAGATCCAAAAGAGTTTGTTGATAAGGTCTACAAAATCTTGAATATCATAGGCATCGAACTGAATTAAAATACGGAGTGGGTGGCATACTAACTCAAAGGGGTAGCCCAAATATGGTATGATGAATGGAAGGGTGTAAAGGGAATTGGTAATGTGGTGCTTTGGGAGGAGTTCGAATTGGCTTCTTTTAATCGATTTTTACCTATTAAGATTAGGGAAACAAAGTTGGTAGAGTTTATGAACTTGAAACAAGCTGCTATGAGTATAAGGGAGTATGCCCTTAATCTAAATCAACTTTCAAAGTATGTCCCTCCTTTGGTGGCCAATCCTACATCTAGGATGAATAAGTTCATGATGGGGGTCTCCGACTTGATAAGTGAAGAATATTGGTCCACAATGCTAATTATTGACATGGACTTATCTCGGTTGATGAGCTATGCCGAGCAAATGGAGGAGGAGAAATTGAGGAAGAAAAGGGGACATGAGGCCAAGAGGGCCCGATCTGAGGGTAAATTCCAAAAGGGTGCTAAATTTCATCAAGGCCAAGGGCCTTCTCATGCTATTAATAAGGGTTTCACAAGTGACTTCCCTAGGCCTCAAGTTGTAGGTGGATTGGCTCCTATTGATGTGTGCCCCAAATGTGGAAGGAGCCATAGAGGCCCATGTTTGAAGGATTCTAATGCATGCAATGAATGTGGGTAGCTTGGTCACAAGAAGATAGATTGTCCAAGGAACTGTGGCAAGGGTCGGGGCACAAAAGCAGTCCCATTGGGTAAAGGGGGTCTTAAAGGTGGTGCCCCAAGGTACAATCGGTTTAATGCACTACATGGAAGGCAAGGGGTTGGTAAGGTCCCCCATGTTATTATTGGTGTGTTGAAAATCTTCGACTTTGATGTATATGCTTGATTGATCTTAGAGCCACCCTTTACTTTGCTACTCCTTTTGTTACTAAAAATTCCATTTTGACCCCGAGTTGTTGCATGAGTCATATGAAGTGTATACTCCTATTGGTGACTCTATTATTACTAGGAAAGTTTATAGAAGTAGTCCTATTTGTGTTTTGCATAAGTTGTTGCCTTGTGATCTTGTTGAATTAGGCATGGTAGATTTTGATGTCTTTCTTGGGATGGATTGTTTGCATGCCTACTATGCTTCTATTGAATATAGAACCTGTAGTGTCAAGTTTCAATTTCCTAATGCACCCGTCCTTGAATAAGAAAGTCAAGATGTAATGGTCAAGGGTAGATTCATTTCATGCATTAAAGCCCATAAGTTGATTTCTAGGGGGTGTTTGTATCATCTTGTGAGGGTTAAAGATGTAGAGTCCAAACTCCCTTCCATTGAGTTGGTTCCGATTTTAAACGTGTTTCTTGATATCTTCCCAAATGACTTTCCTAGTGCCCCTCCTGAAAGGAAGATAGATTTTGGCATAGATCTCCTTCTCGATATTCAACCTATCTTCATTCCCCCTTACTGTATGGCCCCGACGAAGTTGAAGGAGTTAAAGGAACAATTGAAAGATTCGTTGGAGAAAGGATTTATTAGACCTAGTCAATCACCTTGGAGTGCTCCAGTGTTGTTTGTGAAAAAGAAGGCTGGGTCACTTAGAATGTTTATTGACTACCAGCAACTCAATAGGGTCACCATCAAGAATAGGTATCCTCTTCCAAGGATCAATGATTTGTTTGAGCAGTTGCAAGGGGCTAGCTTCTTCTTTAAGATTGATTTTTGGTCCGGGTATCATCAAGTAAGGGTGAGGGAGTGTGACATTCCCAAGACGACCTTACGAACTAGATATAGGAATTATGAGATTGTTGTGATGTCGTTTAATTTGACCAATACACTTGTCATCTTCATGGGCTAATGAATAATGTCTTCAAACCTTACCTTGATTCCTTTCTTGTGATCTTCATTGATGATATATTGATATACTCCCATAGTAGGGAAGAGCATTTGGATCAATTGAGGGTAGTGGTGCAAAAATTAAGGGAGGAGAAATTGTATGCCAAATATAATAAGTATGGGGTCCAAGACAAACAACCGAGATCACCCTCATAGTCAAGTATACCAAAAAGGAAAGATAGTCTTCAATACATAGGATAATAACATAGATATTTCCCTCAGACATGTGGACTCACCCACTAGTTTGAATGGAAGCCACTAGCCACGTGGAGGAGAATGATGACCAAATGGAGCTCTGATTCCTACATGTTGATATCATGTAGGCATAGAGTATGCGTTAGTATGTTTGAATGTACTAAGTATGGAGGATGCAATGCAACAAGAGATAAGAAACATTATCAAAATGCATAACATACACAATAGATAACATAGCAACAATGTGGCATTTATGAATGGTTCATAAAGTAAAATCATGCTTCTATATAACATAAAATGTAAGCAGAAAGAGGCCATACTTTGGCTAATGGGCTTACTAAGTAATTGAGGCATCAACCCCTTGATTTGGTTATTAGCATATACCACCAACCTTTAAGGCAATTAAGGTATCAACCCCACAATTTGGTTAAGGAGGTATCAACCCCTTAATTTGATTAATGAGGTAACAACACCTCAATTTAGTGAATGAGGTATCAACCCCTGAATTTGGTTAATGGGGTATCAACCCATCAATTTGGTTAATGGCCAATTCAACACTACATAGAAAATACCATATACATACTTTCCTTCTATCATCATCATACCACCATATACATAGTCTTCTTTTATCATAATACATACCCTTTATGAAAGCAACATATATTCAACCTTCTTTCATAATTATAGAGTTATTCATAACATAAAACAAGCATTAGACCTTCAATTCCTCAAGAAACCCTAGTCGGACATTTTATCAAACACTTGGTGGGTGTGTAGTCCTAGTGTAAAACCATGCAATTCAAGAGTGAAGACATGCAAGTAAATCCCATGTAAAACCATTAATCAATACTTTGTAACACCCTCAAGCAACACACATCAAGACCCTTCCTGAAATCCAACATTAGATCCATGATTTAGAGCTCAAAACATGCCAAAACAACCATACTTTCATAAACTCAAATCCCTGTGCAGTAAATTTCTTAATATACAAAACTCACAAGTAAAATTAACTTTAAGTCATGCAATTTAAGTAGAAAGGAGGATTGGACACCATGGTTGAAGGACTCAATGGTTGAAACCCACATACTTTAGCTTTGGAGAACCCTTGAAAGAAATTAGAGATGAAGACGTAAAGCTTTAAGAAGATCCTTGAAGGAGCACCTTAACTAGGGATAAGGGTTTAGGACTTGAGTTTTGGGTGCGAAAATATGACTAAGTGTTTGGGTAAGTATTAGGAAATATTTTTGGATGATAAAAGGGTGAAATTTTGCTAAGTATAGGTAAAAATACGTATGGGAACCCTTAGGCCCAAGACACAAAGCCTTGGACCCGAAAATAGAAAAATGTTCAAAATAAGGCACTGGTGCGTTGCACAAGTGTTGCGGAATACACATTGGAAATTGCATTCTTGAATTTTCATAATTGCTAATTCTTCGCTCTTAAATTGGGCTTAGACCATTTTTCCCCTAATTTGGACTACCTAAACAAGAATATGAAGTTGGATTTTTGAAATAGCAAACAGATTTCGAGATATTTGGTGAGTAAAGTTTCAGGCATTTTGAAGCACATTTTTGGACACTTTCTGGGGTCGTCACACTGGAAATTGCATTCTTGAATTTTCATAATTACTAATTCTTCGCTCTTAAATTGGGGTTAGAACATTTCTCCCCTTATTTGGACCACCTGAACAAGAATATGAAGTTGAATTTTCAAAATAGAAAACAAATTTTGAGATATATGGTAATTAAAGTTTTGGGCATTTCAAAGCACATTTTTGGACACTTTCTGGGGTCGCCACAGTTGGTAAAAGAGGGAAAAGTAGAGGTTTTATCCCAAGGGGAGATGGTGCCCTTAGCTACCAAGGTAGGTTGTGTGCCTTGTGTTGATGGTTTGAGGGAGGAAATTCTTGAGTGAGAAAAAAATACTTCTTACTCTATCCTCCTCGGTTCCACCAAAATGTATAGAGACTTGAGAGATGTATATTAGTGGGGTGGCATGAAGAGGGACATTGCCAAATTCATTTCCAGTTATCATAGTTGTTAATAAGTCAAAACTGAGCATCAAAGTCTGAGTGACCTAACCCAAGACATAGAGATTTCTACTTGGAAATGGGAGGTGATTAATATGGATTTTGTGGTTGGGTTGCCCAAGACTAGAAATGGTTTTGATTCCATTTGGGTGGTGGTTGTTATGATGATGAAATTGGCTCACTTTCTACCAGTTAAGACCATATATGGGGCTGAAGAATATGCAAGATTGTATATCTATGAGCTAGTGAGGTTGCATGGGGTTCCTTTGTCCATTATATCAGGTTGTGGTTCATAATTCACTTCACATTTTTGGAGGTTATTTCAAAAGGGTCTTAGTACAAAGGTTCACCTTAGTACAACCTTTCACCCCCAAATGGATGGCCAAGCCGAAAGAACCATTCATACACTTGAGGATATGCTAAGGGCTTGTCTATTGGAGTTGAGGGGTTGTTGGGATCACATTATTCCTTTGATTGAGTTTTCTTATAACAATATCTATCACTCTAGCATCAATATGGCTCCTTTTAAGGATCTTTATGGGAGACGTTGTAGATCCATGGTTGGTTGGTTTGAGGTTGGAGAAGTGGCTTTATTGGGAACAAATCTAGTTATGAAGGCTATTGAGAAGTTTATGATGATTAGTGAAAGGTTAGAGACGGCCCAAAATCGTCAAAAATCCTATTTCGATGTGAGAAGAAGAGACCTTAAATTCAAAGTGGATAATTGGGTTTACATGAAAGCTTTCCAATGAAAAGTGTCGTACTCTTTAGTAAACAGGGGAATCTGAGTCCAAGATATATTGGTCCGTATAAGGTTATGAGGAGGATTGGCAATGTAGCTTATGAATTGAAGTTGCCTAGTGAAATGGATTTGGTTCATCCGGTGTTTCATGTCTCTATGTTGGGGAAATATGTTCGTGATCCTAATACTATTGTGCCTCTTAATGTTATAGGTATTGTTGAGGATAACTTGATCTATGATGAGTTCAGGATAATATTTTGGATAGGCAAGTAAAGAGATTGAGGAACAAGGAGGTGGCATTCGTGAAGGTCCTTTGGAGGAACCAACAAATTGAAAGTGCTACTTGGGAGGCCGAAGCGGACGTGCAAAAGTGGTACCCTTATCTTTTCTGCTCCACGCAAGCCTAAGGTACCAATTCTAAGTTCTCTATATGATTTCAAGTTTTGTATTTCCGCCTCTATGTCATTCATGTGCATTCATGTTTAAGTTGTCAAGTTTATGATGATTTTAACTTATGTTGAGATTTTGAAAATGGTGTTTTAAATGTGGTGTTGCATTCTTGATTGGGGCTAATTTGTATATGATCACTCTTGTCTTATACGTCTCTTTTACATTCTGGGACAAAATATTCCCAAGGGGGAGATATTGAAACAACCCCAAAAAGTTCCCGAAAATGTGTCTCGAAATGCTAGGAATTTTAAATTCGATATATTTCAAAATTCATTTGCTATTTTGAAAATCTGACTTCATATTCATCTTCGTGTTGTCATAATTAGGTGAGAAGGAGTCTAACCCCGATTTAAGAGTGAAGGATTAGCGATTATGAAATTCGAAAAATTCAATTTCCAAAGATAATCTGCGACAACACCACAATACGCAGCTGTCTCAGACATTTCTTAATTTGACCTCTATGACAGTTCCATATCACGGACCAGACGCGGACCTGTGTATTTTGGTGCTAGTGATTTCTATCTCAATCCAAGGCTTTTGGGTCTTGGGCCTAAGTGTTCCAAAACGTGTTTTTGCCTATACTTAGCCTTATTTCACCTTCATATCATCCTAATATTTCCCAATACTCACTCAAACACTTAACCATATTTTCACTTCTAAAATTTAATTGCCAAACCCTTATCCCAAGCTAAGGTTCTCCAACAAGGTTCTTCTTCAAGCTTCTAGTCTCCATCTCAATCTTCACCAAGTTCATCTCTAACCTAAGGTGTGTGGGTTTCTTTCATAGGTTCCTTTCAGCTATGATACCCAAGCCTCTTTTACTCAAATTGCATGATTTAAAGTTGATTTACAAAAAGGGTCTTGATTATTATGAAATTCACTGCACAATATGTTAAAGCTATGTTTTGAGCAATAAATTATTTTGCTATGTTTTGAGCTATAAATCTTTCATCTATTGTAAGATTTGATGAGGGGTTTAATGTATGTTGCTTAAGGTTGTTTCAAGGTGTTGATTGATGGTTTTACATGAAGTTTCTTGCATAATTTCATCTCTATATTTTATGTGTTTTATACTAGCATTACACACCCTCTAAGTGTTTGATAAAATGTCCAGATGTGGTTTCTTGAGGAGTTGAAGGTCCAAAGTATGAAATATGATATGAATGACTATATGATGATTAAATGAGTTATGTATATGATATTGTCTATATAAAGTGTTGTAATAGACCATATCCGATCTGAGCGGATAAAAGCCGGGTAACCATGGTGGGGGTTTGTACTCATCAACCATGTGAGGGGTATGTACTTCGCCACCGGGGTGATAAGGTATGATTATCATCTACCATGTGAGGGGTTTGTAACACACAACCACCAATGAGTTTGTACCTTGAATAGCTATCTTGGTCTCTTCTACACATATGATATCGTATATGAGCATGAGTTACTTAAGAATGATTTACTTAAGCATTGATCATGCATATCATATTTTTAGATTATGCCTATTGATTAATATTATGAATTTTGATTATGATCCCTATCTGTTGTTGCATTGTATCCTACATACTTAGTACATTCAAACGTACTAATGCATACTCTTGCCTACATGATATCACCATGTAGGACCCGGAGCCCAAGTTGATCATCTTCCTCCACGTGGCTAGTTTGATACTACTCAAGGTAGGTGGTAAGTCCTCTACTTCGGGAACCTTAGTCTATGTTGATCTTATTATATATTGAGGCATTCTACTTTATCGTCTATTTTGACTATGAGGGTGAGCCTGGTTACTTTGTCATGGCCCCCGCTCTAATCTATGTATTATAGCTGTTTTTTGGACATGTTATGTATCTATGCTAAAAGGCTTGACTCTATTGTTCTTGATGTCTATGATATGAGCTTGTCTCTTGTCTGTTGATTATAATGTTGTGCAAGCTTTTCCTTTAGTCCCGTTTCCCCCTATTATTACTCTTTTATGTTGTATCTCTCGCTTCCGTGACCAAGGATGCGTAATGATGTTCTAAGTGGCTTGCTTGGGGTCCCTTTGGGTTTCGCTTGCGTTGTGCCATGTCTAGGTCCTAAACTTGGGTCGTGACATTGATGTTCTCCAAGATCGACCTGAGGTCCAATAACCACCAGTTGAGAGTTCGAGAGTTTGATATCTCATAGATGGCCTTTATTACCCGTTACATGCATTATGAGTTCATTGTTATGTCATTCATGTTGTCTAATGCTCGGATACTTTTATGGAGTTGATGAACTGAGTGTTTAGGCCCTATTTAGACATCTTTTTGATTATGATTGTGTTCATAGATGATATCTTGGTTTATTCCAAGAATGAGGCAGATCATGTTCAGCACTTAAGGATTGTACTTCTGACATTGAGGGAAGAGAAGTTGTATGCTAAGTTCTCAAAGTGTCAGTTTTGTCTTGACTCTGTTGCGTTTCTTGGCTATGTTGTATCAAAAAAGGGTATTATGGTTGATTCGACCAAGGTAGCAGCTATTCGTGTGTGGGCTAGGCCTACTTCAATGACTGTGATTTGGAGTTTTCTTAGTTTAGCAGGGTATTATTCGTGTTTTGTTCATGGTTTCTCATCTATAGCAACCTGGTTGACCAGATTGACTCAAAACGTTATAGCATTCCAATGGTCAAATGATTGTGAGATAAGATTCCAAAAGCTTAAGTATTTGTTGACTTCATCACCTATACTTGCTTTACTCGAAGGGGGAGTTCCATTTGTGGTATATTGTGATGTCTTAGGTATTAGTTTGGGTGGTGTATTTATGCAAAAGGGGAGAGTGATAGGCTATGCTTCTAGACAGCTGAAGGTGCATGAGAAGAACTACCCTACCTATGACTTGGAATTATGGCGACACTATCTTTATGGGGTGCATTGTGAGATCTTTACTGATCACCAGAGTCTTCAATACATCTTTACTCAGCTTAATCTAAACATGAGACAGCATAGGTGTTTGGAGTTACTTAAGGACTATGTTATCTCTATTCTCTATAACCCTGTGAAGGCCAGTGTGGTTGTTGATGCTTTGAGATAGAAAGCTACTAGAATGGAGAGTTTGGCATTCTTGAGGGCTGAGGAGAGGCCCTTAGCTCTAGAAGTTCAGTCACTTGCTAGGAAGATGGTCCGTTTGGACATTTCTCCTCCTCAAATTATTTTGGAATTAGCTGAGGATAGATCATACTTGCCTAATCCGATATGTGGTCACCAGTTCGAGGACTCCAGATTATACATGATTCATGATAAAGTGTTGAGAGGTGAAGTCGAGGTGGCTATTATTGATTCTAATGGTATTTTGACAGTTAATGGTAGCGTTTGTGTGCCTAAAGTTGGGAATTAGGTAAAATTGATATTAGAGGAGGCCCATTGTGTTAGATATTATATTCATCTGGTACGGCTAAGATGTATCATGATCTTAAACAACATTAATGGTGGCTTGGCGTGAGTAGGGACATAGCTGAGTTTGTGACTAAGCGTTTGCATTGCTAATGTCATAACCCAAGCCTAGGACCTAGACGTGATCGGCGGATGAGGAACCCAAAGGAACCACAAACAAGCCTCATAACATATCTTTACACATCCTTGGTCACGGAAGCAATTAGAATAACAATAAGAGATAAACATAAACAAGGGGAATTGGGACTAAGGGTAAACTTCCATATCATAAACATCAAGATTCAATAGAGTCAAAGCTCATAGCATAGCTACATATCGTATCCAACACCACCTCTACTACATGAATAAGAGTAGGGGTCAAGACAAAGCAACCAGGCTCACCCTCATAGCCAATATATAAGTCAAAGAGAGAAAGTCTTAATACATCGTAAGATATCATAAGTAACGTCCCCAGAATGGAGAACACACAAACAAGCTTGATAGAAGTCATGCTAGCTACGTGGAGGAGGAGGATAATTAAGCAATACACAGGTTCCTACATGGCGACATCATATAGGCATAGAGTATGCATTAGTACATTGGAATGTACAAAGTATGTAGGATGCAATGCAACAAGAGGAAGGCATCATAGGCAAAATGCATAATCGTAAGCAATGAATAGCATACTTAAAATATGGCATGTATTAATAGTCTTTAAAACCATGCTTACATAGATCATAATACAAGTGTAAGGAGTGACCATTGTAGTGCAAGCTAAGGGCTACCACCCCCTTGGATAGGCGCGTTAGGTATGAACCCCTTCAAGAGGTTGATGGAGTATAAACCCCCCAACAAGGTTGATGGAGTACAAAGCCCCCCATCAAGTTTGACAGAGTAAAAACCCCACATCAAGGTTGATGGGTACCAACGTCCAACAAGGTTACCCGGGCCTACAACCCCCTAAGCTAGGCGATCAAGGTATAAACCCCTCGATGGGTCACCCAGGCCTATAACCCCCCAAGCTAGGCTTGGTTATCCCTAACACTATATAGAAATAATATCATATCTTATATACACTACTTTCATCATCATACATATGCATTCCTTTTTATCATCATTTCATCATCATATAGTCATTCAACTCATAAGACATACATTAGACCTTCAATTCCTCAAGAATCCATAACTAGATATTTTACCAAACACTTAGAGAGTGTGTAATGCTAATGTAAAACCATGCAATTCAAAAGTAAAAGCATGCTAGAAAAATCAGTGTAAAGTCGTCAATAGATACTTGGTAACACCCTCAAATATTATACATCAAAACCATTTATCAATTCTCACTATAAACCTTAGATTCATAGCTCCAAATATAGTAAAACAGTCACAACTTCATAAACCCAATATAATGTGCAGTGAATTTCATAATGAATAAGACCCATGAATAATTCATCTTTAATTCATGCAATTTTGAGTAAAAGAGATTGGGTGTCATGATTGAAAGGAACCCATGAAGGAAACCTACATACCTTAGCTTGGAGATAAACTTGATAATGATTAGAGATGAAGACTTGAAACTTGAGAGGAAATCCTTTGATCCAAAGAGGGTTTTGAGACTTTAGTTTAGGAGTAAAATATTTGGCTAAGTGTTTGAATGAGCATTGGGGAATGTTTAGAATGATATGAGGGTGAAAATGGTTAAGTATAGTCATTTTAACGTTTGGGGACACTCAGTCCAAAGGCTTAAAAGTCTTGGACCGAAGTCAAAACTTGACAGAAAAACACCAAGGGCGCGCAAAACTCTCTGGTAATCATTTTTTTGGAAAATCGAAATTGCTAATGGTTTGCTCTTAAATTGGGGTTAGAACCATTTCCACTCAAAATGACCCTTTGAACAAGAATATAAAGTCGGATTTTCGATTATCACGTACGAATTTAGGGAGATATAGAATTTACAATTTTGAGCACTTCCAAGGCACATTTTCGGGCACTTTTTGGGATAGTTACAATATCTCCCCCTTGGGAACATTCTTCCCCGAATATCAAAGAGACGTATATGAGAGACACAAATATGACAATTTCATCCCACATAGAAATGCAACAATGTACTTACACAACATTTCAGAATCTCATCATAAGTGTAAAACCATCATGAACTTAATCAATTTAAACATGATATTTTGCAATGACATGAGTGCTGAACTTAAAACTTAAGATCATATAAAGAGATTAGATCAATATCTTAGGCTTGAGTGGAGTGGAAAAGGTAAGGATATCGTATTTGCATATCCACTTTGGCCTCCCAAATAGCACATTCAACTTGTTAATTCCTCCGAAGGACCTTAATCGAAGCGACCTATTTGTTTCTCAATCTCTTCAAAGATCTGAATCGAAAGCTCTTCATAGGTCAAATTATCTTCAACAACACCCATAACATCAAGAGGTACAATAGTATTCAGATCACAAACACATTTCCTCAATATAGACACATGAAACACCGGATGAACCAAATCCATTTCTCTAGGCAAGTCCAACTCATAAGGTACCTTGCCAATCCTTCTCATAACCCTATAAGGACCCACATATCTTGGGTTCAACTATCCCTTCTTACCAAAACAGACCACACCCTTCGTCGGTGACACCTTCAAGTAAACCCAATCACCAACCTTGAACTCAAGATCCCTTCTCCTTACATCAGCAGAAGACTTTTTACGATTTTGAACCATCTTCAACCTTTCTCTCATCATTCTAACATTTTCAAGAGCCTCTAAAACTAGATCTGGTCCCAACAAATCCACCTCACCAACCTCAAACCAACCAACCAACGATCTACAATGCCTACCATAGAGGGCCTCAAAATGAACCATACTGATGCTAGAATGATAGTTATTGTTGTAGGTAAACTTAATCAATGGAAGATGATCATCCTAACTACCTTTAAGGTCTAACACACATGCTCTAAGCATATCATCAAGGGTTTGGATAGTTCTTTCAGCTTGGCCATCTATTTGAGTGTGAAAGGTTGTACTAAGCTTTACCTTGGTCCCAAGACCTCTTTGGAAGGACATCCAAAAGTGTGAAGTGAATTGTGCACCATAATTTGATATGATGGACAAAGGAACCCCATGTAACCTCACCAAGACATGAATGTATAATCTAGCATAATCCTCTGCCCTATATGTAGTTTTAACTGGTAGAAAGTGGGCTGATTTTTCCATCATATCAACCACAACCCAAATGGAGTCAAAACCCTTTCTAGTCTTGGGCAATCCAACCAAAAAATGCATATTAATCTCTTCCCACTTCCAAGTAGGAATCTCTATGACTTGGGTTAGGCCACCTTACCTTTGGTGTTCGACTTTGACTTGTTAGCAACTACGACAACCGGATACAAATTTGGCAATGACCATCTTCATGCCTCCCAACCAATACACCTCTCTTAAATCTCTATACATCTTAGTAGACCCCTAGTGAATAGAGTAAGAAGAACCATGAGCCTCATCAAGAATCTTTTCCTTCAAGCCATCAACACACAGCACACACAACCTACTTTGGTATCTAAAGGAACCATCTCCCTCTTAGGAGAAAACCTCTACCTTACCATCTTTCACCAATGCCTTCAATTCTAACAAGGATGGATCAAGATCTTACTTAGCTTTCACCTCCTCAACCAATAAATATTTAGAACCATCAACAACTACAACACCACAATAATTACCCTCTTCCAACCTATCTCCTAATCTAGCCAACCAATGGACCTCCCTAGTCACCCCTAAGCCACCATAATCAACATGAGCAAGGCTACCCAATACACACCCTACTCAAAGCATCCACCACCATATTAGCCTTATCGGGATGATAATGAACACTCATATCATGATCATTAAGAGGTTCTAACCACTTTCTTTGCCTCAAGTTGAGATCGTTTTGAGTGAGGACATATTGGAGGCTCTTGTGATCGATGAGCACATCATCATGCAGCCTATACAAATAGTGACGCTAAATTTTCAAAGAAAACACCACAACGGCTAACTCTAAATCTTGGGTAGGATAATTCATTTCATGTACCTTGAGTTTCCTAGAAGCATAGGCTATCACCTTCCTGTTTAGCTTCAACACACAACCCCAACCAACATGGGAAGCATCACAATACACAACGAATTCCTCAAGCCCTTCCAGTAGTGATAATATAGGAGCGGACACAATCTTATCTTTCATTATTTGGAAAATCCTTTCACACTCATCGAACCATACAAATTTAACTTTCTTTTGGGTCAACTTTTTCATGGGAGAGGTAATAGAAGAGAACCAATTCACAAACCTACGATAGTAAGATGCTAATCCCAAGAAGCTCCTATTATCCGACGAAGTTAATGGCCTGGGCCAATTTCTAATCACATCTGTCTTTTTAGGATCTACCTTTATACCATCCCCCGACACCTTATGACCTAAGAAGACAACTTCTTTGGGCCAAGACAAAGAAACCAGGCTCACCCTCATAGTCAATATACAAGTCAAAGAGAGAAAGTCTTAATACATAGTAAGACGTCATAAGTAACATCCCTGGAATGGAGAATACACAAACAAGCTTGATAGAAGTCATGCTAGCAACGTGGAGGAGGAGGATGATCAAGCGATAGACAGGTTCCTATATAGGGACATCATATAGGCATAGAGCATGCATTAGTACGTTGGAATGTACTAAGTATGTAGGATGCAATGCAACAAGAGGAAGGCATCATTGGCTAAATGTATAATCATAAGCAATGAATAACATACTAACAATATGGCATGTATGAATAGTACTTGAAACCATGCTTATATAGATCATAATACGTGTGTAAAGAGTGACCATTATAGTGCAAGCTAAGGCCTATCACCCCATTAGATAGGCGCATTAGGTACGAACCCCTTCAAGAGGTTGACGGAGTATAAACACCCCACCAAGGTTGACGGAGTACAAACCCCCCATCAAGTTTGACAGAGTACAAACCCCACATCAAGGTTGATGGGTACCAACGCCCAACAAGGTTACCCCCTGAGCTAGAAGACCAAGGTATAAACCCCTCGATAGGTTACCCAGGCCTATAACCCCCCAAGCTAGGCTTGGTTATCCCCAACACTATATAGAGATAATATCATATATTATATACACTCCTTTCATCATCAAAGAGATACATTCCTTTTCATCATCATTCCATCATCATTTCATCATCATATAGTCATTCAACTCATAAGACATATATTGTACCTTCAATTCCTTAAGAATTCATAACTGGACATTTTTTCAAGCACTTAGAGGGTGTGTAATGCTAGTGTAAAACCATGCAATTCAAGCGTGAAAGCATGGTAGAAAAATCAGTGTAAAGCCATCAATAGATACTTGGTAACACCCTCAAATAATATACATCAAAACCATTCATCAATTTCCACTATAGATCTTAGATTCAGAGCTCCAAATATAGTAAAATAGTCACAACTTCATAAACCCAATATAATATGCAGTGAATTTCATAATGAATAAGACCCATGAATAATTCATCTTTAATTCATGCAATTTTGAGTAAAAGAGCTTAGGTGTCATGGTTGAAAGGAACCCATGAAGGAAACCTACATGCCTTAGTTTGGAGATAAACTTGATAATGATTAGAGACGAAGACTTGAAACTTGAGAGGAAATCCTTTAATCCAAAGAGGGTTTTGAGACTTTAGTTTAGGAGTAAAATATTAGGCTAAGTGTTTGAATGAGTATTGGGGAATGTTTAGAATGATATGAGGGTGAAAAATGGTTAAGTATAGTCATTTTAACGTTTGGGGATGCTTAGTCCAAAGACTTAAAAGTCTTGGACCGAAGTCAAAACTTGACCGAAAAACGCAAAGGGCGTGAAAACCTCTCTCGTAATCGTTTTTTCTTGGAAAATCGAAATTGCTAATGGTTTGATCGTAAATTGGGGATAGACCCATTTCCCAGTCAAAATGACCCCTTAAACAAGAATATGAAGTTAGATTTTAGATTATCACGCACAGATTTAGGGAAATATAGAATTTACGATTTTGAGCACTTCCAAGGCACATTTTCGGGCACTTTTTGGGGTAGTTACAATATCTCCCCCTTGGGAACATTCTTTCCCGAATGTCAAAGAGACGTATTTGAGATACGCAAATATGAAAATTTCAGCCCACATCGAAATGCAACAATGTACTTACACAACATTTCACAATCTTATCATAGGTGTAAAACCATCATGAACATAGTTAATTTAAACATGACAATATGCAATGACATGAGTGCTGAACTTAAGACTTAAGATCATATAAAGGGCTTAGATCAATACCTTAGGCTTGAGTAGAGTGGAACAGGTAAGGATATCGCATTTGCATGTCCACTTTGGCCTCCCAAGTAGCACATTCAACTTGTTAATTCCTCCGAAGGACCTTAACAGAAGCGACCTCTTTGTTTCTCAATCTCTTCAAAGGTCTGAATCGCAACCTCTTCATAGGTCAAATTATCTTCAACAACACCCACAACATCAAGAGGTATAATATTATTCAGATCACAAACACATTTCCTCAATATAGACACATGAAACACCGGATGAACCAAATCCATTTTCTCTAGGCAAGTCCAACTCATAAGCTACCTTGCCAACCCTTCTCATCACCCAATAAGGACCCACGTATCTTAGGCTCAACTTTCCCTTCTTACCAAAATAGACCACACCCTTCATCGGTGACACCTTCAAGTAAACCCAATCACCAACCTTGAACTCAAGATCCCTTCTCCTCACATTATCATAAGACTTTTTACAACTTTGAACCATCTTCAACCTTTCTCTAACCATTCTAACATTTTCAAGAGCCTCCAAAACAAGATCCGGTCCCAACAAAGCCACCCCACCAACCTCAAACCAACCAACCAATGATCTACAATGCCTACCAAACAGGGCCTCAAAAGGAGTCATACCGATGCTAGAATAATAGCTATTGTTGTAGGAAAACTCAATCAATGGAAGATGATCATCCCAACTACCTTTAAGGTCCAACACACATGCTCTAATCATATCATCAAGGGTTTGGATAGTTCTTTCAGCTTGGCCATCTGTTTGAGGGTGAAAGGCTATACTAAGCTTTACCGTAGTTCCAAGACCTCTTTGGAAGGACCTCCAAAATTGTGAAGTGAATTGTGCACCACAATCCGATAAGATGGGCAAAGGAACCCCATGTAACCTCACCAAGACATGAATGTATAACCTAGCATAATTCTTAGCCTATATGTTGTTTTAATTGGTAGAAAGTGGGATGATCTTTCCATCCTATCAACCACAACCCAAATGGAGTTAAAACCCTTCCTAGTCTTGCGAAATCCAACCACAAAATGCATATTAATCTCTTCCCACTTCCAAGTAGGAATCTCTATGTCTTGGGTTAGGCCACTCGACCTTTGGTGTTCGGCTTTGACTTGTTGGCAACTACGGCAACCGGATACAAATTTGGTAATGTCCCTCTTCATGCCTCCCAACCAATACACCTCTCTCAAATCTCTATACATCTTAGTAGACCCATAGTGAATAGAGTAAGAAGAACCATGAGCCTCATCAAGAATCTTTTCCTTCAAGCCATCAACACAAGGCACACACAACCTACTTTGGTATCTAAAGGAACCATCTACCCCTTAGGACAAAACCTCTACCTTAGCATCTTTCACCAATGCCTTCAATTTTGACAAGGATGGATTAAGCTCTTGCTTAGCTTTCACCTCCTCAACCAATGAAGATTTAGAACCATCAACAACTACAACACCACAATCATTACCCTCTTCCAACCTAACTCCCAATCTAGCCAACCAATGGACCTCCCTAGCCACCCCTATGCCACCATAGTCAACATGAGCAAGGCTACCCGATACACACCCTACTCAAAGCATCCACCACCACATTGGCCTTATCGGGATGATAATGAACACTCATATCATAATCATTAAGAAGTTCTAACCACCTTCTTTGCCTCAAGTTGAGATCTTTTTGAATGAAGACATATTGGAGGCTCCTATGATCGATGAACACATCAACATGCAGCCTATACAAATAGTGATGCCAAATTTCCAAAGGAAACACCACAACGGCTAACTTTAGATCATGGGTAGGATAATTCTTTTCATGCACCTTGAATTGTCTAGAAGCATAGGCTATCACCTTCTCATTTTGCTTCAACACACAACCCCAACCAATATTGGAAGCATCACAATACACAACGAATCCCTCTAGCCCTTGCAGTAGTGATGATATAGGAGTGGACACAATCTTATCTTTCATTGTTTGGAAAATCCTTTCACACTCATCGGACCACACAAATTTGGCTTTCTTTTGAGTCAACTTTGTCATGGGAGAGGCAATAGAGGAGAACCAATTGACAAACCTCCGATAGTAACCCGCTAATCCTAAGAAGCTCCTGATATCCGACGAAGTCAGTGGTCTGGGCCAATTTCTAATCACATATGTATTTTTAAGATCTACCTTAATACCATCCCCTGACACCACATGACCTTAAAAGGCAACTTCTTTCAATAAAAATTCACACTTCTCATATTTAGCATACAACTTCTCTTCCCTCAATTTTTGCAACACTACCCTCAAATGGCCTACACGCTCCTCCTCACTATGACAATAGATCAAAATATCATCAATAATGACCACAACAAACGCATAAAGGTAAGGTATGAAGACCCTACTCATAAGATCCACGAAGATACTCGGTGCACTGGTCAACCCAAAGGACATCACAACAAACTCAAAATGCACATACTTTCTCCGGAAGGCCGTCTTGGGAATGTCACACTCCCTCACAATCACTTGATGGTACCCAGACCGAAGATCAATCTTAGAGAAGTGGCTAGCCCCTTTCAATTGGTAAAACAAATCATTAATTCTTGGAAGAGGATACCTATTCTTGATGTGACCCTATTAAGTTATCGGTAGTCAATGCACATTCTAAGGGATCCATCCTTCTTCTTCACAAACAACACTGGTGCACCCCAAGGTGATTGGCTAGGCCTAATGAAACCCTTCTCCAACAAGTCCCTCAATTGCTCCGCCAACTTCTTTAACTCTTCCAGGGATGTACGGTAAGGGAAAATAGAAATGGGTTGAGTATCGAGGAGTAGGTCAATACGAAACTCTATTTCCCTTTCGAGGGGAACATGGGGAAGGTCTTTTGGAAAGACATCAAGAAACTCATTTATCACCGGAACTGACTCTATGGGAAGAAATTTGGACTCCACATCCCTAACCCTCAAAAGATAATTAAGATACCCTTAGAGATCAACTTATAGGCTTTAATGCAAGAGATGAACCCACCCTTGACCACAACATCATGACTTTCCTACTCAAGGACGGGTTCAATTGGGAATTAGAATTTTACCCCACGAGTTCTACAATCAATAGAAGCATAGTATGCATGCAACCAATCCATCCCTAGAATGATATTAAAATCAACCATATCCAACTCAACAATATCACAAGGTAGTATTTTATGCAAGATGCAAACGGGATAACTTCTATAGACCTTTTTAGAAATGATAGATACACCAATAGGAGTAGACACCTCATATAACTCATATAACAATTTGGGCTCAATATGAAACTTTTTCACAACAAAGGGGATAACAAAAGAAACAGTGGCACCCAGATCAATCAATGCATACACATCAAAATCAAAGACTTTGAACATACCGGTAACAACTTCGAGCACCTCATCAACCCCTTGCCTCCCATGCAAAAATAAAATCGATTGTGTCTTTGGCACATATTATTGACCACTCCATCCCAAAGGAACTGCATTAGCACCTTGTCGATGAACCTTCTTACCCTACTTGCGGTTACGAGGACATTCAATCTTTTTGTGACCAACTTCTCCACACCCATAACATGCATTAGTGGCCCTCAAACATGGGAAATAATGGCCCTTACCATAATTTGGACACACATTATTAGGGACAACACCCCAAACACTTTGGTCCTTTGGAAAGTCATTGGCAAACACCCTCTTAGAAGCATGAGAAGACCCTTGGCTTTATTGGGATTGGCCACCCTTTCGACTTTGGAACCGACCTTCAAAACGGGCCTTCTTGGCCTAACTTTTCCTCCTTCATTTGCTCAGTATAGGTTATCAAATGGGACAAATCCATGTTACTAATCAACATGGTGGATCGGCATTCCTCACTCACTAAGTCGAAAACATCCATCATAAATTTATTCATTCTAGACCTTGGGTAGGTCACCAAGTGGGAAGAATATTTGGAGAGTTTATTAAACTTGAGGTCATACTCCCTCACACTCAAATACCCTTGTCTCAAATTCATGAATTCCACCAATTTGGCTTTCGTAAGCTCAATAGGGAAACCCGATTAAAAAATGCCCCCTTGAACTCCTCCTATAGCACCAGATTGTTGATTCCTTCTCCTTCTTCCATTGATCAAACCATGTTTGTGCCACCCCTTGAGTTGGTAAGCCGCCAACTCTGCCTTCTCCTCCAATCTAACACGCATAATAGCCAAAACCTTGTAGACGTTATCAATGAACTCTTGTGGGTCCTCATCCAACTTTGGCCCATAGAATACTAGGGGATTCATCCTCATGAAGTCTCTCACCCAAGGTGCCGGTGTAAGAGCCTGAGGGTCTTGGGCCCCTTGATTTACTTGATTAGCCACAACTTGTGCAAGCAAAGTGAGATCATCCCAGAGCTCACCATGAGTCTATTGTTCCTCGGGAGTTCGGACTCTAATTCCTCTTGAGTTACGCATAATCTAGCTTAGCAAAGAACAATCGTTAGGGAGGGAAAACCTTATTTCAACTCTATCGCATGACTTAGAACATGAAGAAGGGAAACATTTCCTAAAATGCCTTATAGCCTCTTACTCATAGTTGTGGTGCACAATACTACCATGATTAATACTCTAATTGACCCAGTGTGTTAGAATCAGAGGATCTAACAACCTAGTGCTCTGATACCAAGTTTGTCACGACCCAAGCCTAGGGCCTAGATATGACACAGCGCATAGGGAAACCCGAAGGGACCCCAAGAAGCCTGTTAACATATCATAACACATCCTTGGTCACAGAAGTAATAAAATACAACAAGAGATAGTAAATAGGGAGAAACGGGGCTAAGGGAAAGTTTTCATATCATAAACATCAAGAGTCTAGGGAGAGTAAAAGCTCATAGTATTATACATAACATGTCCAATAACACCTCTAAAATTAGATACTTAGTAGGGACCAAGACAAGCTACTAAGCTCACCCTCATAGTTAATATATACATAAAAAGAAAAATGGTCTTAGAACATAGCTTGAGATCATAAACATTATCCCCGAAATGGAGGACTCACCAAAGAGCTTGAGAGATGTTGTACTAGCCACCTGGAGGAGAATAATCAAGTGGGGTTCAGCTTCCTACATGGTAACATCATGTAGGCATAGAGTATGCGTTAGTACATTTGGATGTACTAAGTATGTAGGATGCAATGCAACAAGGGATAAGCATCATTAAAAAAATGCATAATAGTAGGCAATAGATAACATATTAGAAATATGACATGTATAATCGTTGCTCAAGTAAAATATGCTTACATAGAATATAATACAAAGTGTAAGAAGAGATCAACATCATAAAACACGTAGGCTCCCAATGTACAAACCTCTTTGGTTGGGTGGTGGATCATCGCATGCTAACACACTTGGTGATTCAGGAACAAACACCTCAACTTGGTTACCAAGGTACTAACCCCTCAACCCGATTACCAAGGCACAACCCCTTGGTTATGATCGAGCTACCGACCCCTCGACATGGTTACTTGAGCTCTTAACTCCCCGAGCAAGGCATGGTCACATTTCAACATAATATAGGAGAATATCATATACATACATTCCTTTCATTATCATAAAGTCATTCAACTCATAAGACGTGCATTGGACCTTTAATTCCTCCAAAACATATTAATCAGATATTTTATCAAACACTTGGCAGGTGTGTAGTGTTAGTATAAAACCATGCCATTCAAGAGTGTAAACATGCTAGACAATTCAATGTAAAACCATCAATAGATACTCCCTCAAGTAATAGACATCCAAACCCTTCATCAAATCTCACAATATAACTTAGATTCATAGCTCAAAACATGCGAAAACAACCATAATTTCATGAAACACCAATGTAGTCTGCAGTGAAATTCATAATAAGTAAGACCCATGAGTAAATCAACTTTAAATCATGCAATTTTAAGTAAAAGAAAGCTTAGGTATCATGGGTGAAAGGAACAGATGAAAGAAATTCACATGCCTTAGCTTTGGAGAATCCTTGAAGAAGATTAGAGATGGAGACTTGAAGCTTGAATGAGAACCTTAGAATCTAAATAAGCTTTGAGACTTGAAATTTGGAGATGAAATATTGTCTAAGTATTTGAGAGAATATTTGGGAATGTCTTGGATGATATGAGGGTGAAATAAGGCTAAATATAGATATTTTAACACATGGAAACACTTAGGACCAAGACCCAAAAGCTTTGAACTGGACAAGAAAAACTACACATAAAATGAATTGAGGCGCGCCCTTGGCGCCTCGCGCCAGGGGCACGAAAACCTCATTGGAAATCTCATTTTTGCAATTTCAAATTTTGCAACAGTTGCTCTTAGATTGGGGTTAGACCCATTTTCCACTCAATTCGACCCCCCTAAACAAGAATTTGAAGTGGGATTTTCTATATCATGCACGAATCTTGAGATATATGGAAATTACGATTTCGGGCACTTCTGAGGAAAATTTTCATGAACTTTTTAGGGTCGCTTCATGGGATGATCATCTTCCATCTATTGAGTTTGCTTATAATAATAGCTATCATTCTAGCATCGATATGGCCCCTTTTGAGGCTCTCTATGGTAGATGTTGTAGATCACCAGTTAGGTGGGTTTGAAGTTGGAGAGGTAGCATTGCTAGGTCCAGATCTGGTTATGGGGGCTCTTGAGAAGGTTAGGATTATTAGAGAAAGGTTGAAGGTTGCCCAAAGTCACCAAAAGTCCTATGCCAATGTAAGTATAAGGGATCTTGAATTTAAAATTGGTGGTTGGGTCTATTTGGAGGTTTCACCCATGAAGAGTGTGGCCGGATTTGGCAGGTTAAGGAATTGAGTTTACGGTTTTCAGGTTCTTGTAGAGTGTTGAGGAGGATTGGCAAGGTTACATACGAATTTGAGTTTCCTATTAATAGGGATATGGTTCGCTCGATTCTTCATGTATCTAGGTTGAGGAGATATGTTGGTGACTATAGTGATATGGAACTCTTTGAGGTTTTGGGTGTTGTGGAGGATAAGTTATCTTAGGAGAAGATACCGGGGGAGATATTGGATGGATGGATGGATGGGAAGAGTTGATTAATAAGGATGTAGTGTTCGTCAAGACCCTTTTGAAAGAATTGTCAAGTCGAAAGTGCCTCTCGGGGAGACGGAGCAGGCATGGAGAAGCAATATCCATACTTCTTTCATTCTATTCAAGCTTAGGATAACATGTCAAGTCCTTTTATGATTTCAAGTCCAATGTTTCATCCCCTATGTCATTTACATGCATTCATATTTATGTTGACAAGTTCATGATGATTTTGACAGTTATGTTGAGATTTTGAGAATTGGTGTTTTAAAAGTATTGTTGTATTCTTGTAGGGGCTAATATCTTCATAATTATGCATCTTATATATCTTTCTTTCACATTTGGGGATGAATGTTCCCAAGGGGAAGATATTGAAACGAGTCCAAAAAGTGATTGAAAATGTGCCTTGGAAGTACCCGGAATCGTAATTTCCTTATATATCAAAATTCGTGTGTGATATCGAAAGTCTGAATTCGTACTCTCGATCAAGGGGGAAAAATTGAGTGGGGAATGGGTCTATACCTGATTTCAGAGCAAACGAATTGCAACTTCGATTTTCCAAAAATCCCTTATCTAATGACTGTCCCCTATGGTGTCGCGATGCGCCTCCATCGCGGACCTGTGTAAAAACTCCTCTGTGATAGGTCCGCATTGTGGACTAGATGCGGACTTGTGTATCTTGTTGCCAGTGATTTTTATCTCGGTCCAAGATTTTTGAGTCTTGGGCCTAAGGCTTCCTATACTAAAAGTACCTATACATAAACAAATTTCACCTTCATATCATCCAAGAAATTCCCCAATACTCTCTCAAATACTTAGAAAATATTTCACCTCTAAATTCAAGTGTCCAAAACTCTTCTGGATCTTAAGGATTTCATCCAAGCTTCAAGTCTCCATTCAAATCATCTTCAAGGAATTCTCCAAAGTCAAGGTATGTGGGTTTCATTTATGGGTTCCTTTCACCTATGAAGACTAAGCTTCTTTTTTACTTAAATTGCATTATTTTAAGTTGATCTACTTATGCGTCTTACTTAGTATGAATTTGACGATTAACTATGTTGGGGTTTCATGAAATTGTGACTGTTTTAGCATGTTTTGGGCTATGAATCTAAGATTTATTGTGAGATTTGATGAAGGGTTTTAGTGTATATTATTTGAGGTGTTACTAAGTATTGATGGATGGTTTTATATTGGATTTTCTTTCATGATTTCATCCCTAAATTGTATGGTTTTACACTAGCTCTACATACCCACGAAGTGATTGATAAAATGTCTGGTTATGGTTTCTTGATGAATTGAAGGCCCAATGCATGTCTTCCGAGTTGAATGACTTTATAATGATGCAATGAATGTATGTATGTGATATTCTCCTATATAGTGTTGGAAATTAACCATGTCTAACTCGGGGGATTAAGAGCTCGAGTAACCATGTCGAGGGGTTTATACCTTGATAACTATGTTGAGGGGTTTGTACCTCAATCACCATAGGTTCTAAGGTGCGACGATCCACCAACCAATCAAGGGATTTGTTCCTTTATAACCGGGTTGAGGGGTTTGTACCACAATCACCATGGGTGGTAGGGTGAGACGATCCACCAACCAATCAAGGAGTCTGTACCTTGATAAACTATGAACTCTATAATGATGGTCTCTTCTTGCACATATATTATGTTCTATGTAAGCATGATTTAGTCAATAATCTTCCATGCATGTCATATTGTTACACGCTACTCATTGCCTATTCTTATGAATTTCGGTTATGTTGCTTATCTCTTGTTGTATTGCATCCTACATACTTAGTATATTCAAACGTAATAATGCATACTCTATGCCTATATGATGTCACTATGAAGGAATCGGAGCCCCACTTGAGCATCTTCCTCCACATGGCTAGTAGCATTTCTCTCAAACTAGCTGGTGAGACCTCCATTCCGGGGACAATGTCTATGATCTCATGTTATGTACTAAGACTATTTTTCATTTATATATGTATTGACTATGAGGGTGAGCCCGATTCTTTGTCTTGGCTCTCGCTCCTATCTAAGTATTAGAGGTGTTGTTGGACATGTTATATTTGGAGTTATGACTCTCTTGTTCGATGTTTATGCTACGAAAGACTCCTTTTGTCCTTATTTCTAATCTAATTGTGTCATTTAATTGCTTCTGCAACCAAGGATGTGTAATGATATGTTAAGATGCTTGTTTGGGGTTCCTTCAGGTTCCCCATTCACCGTGTTATGTCTAGGCCCTAGGCTTGGGTCGTGACAAAACAAACAACACTGATCACATACCTGAATTTATATCTTAGGTGTGATCTTACATTTTATAACAAGACACAACACTGTCAAATTATTGAACTATAGAAGTTTTCTATCAAATCCCTAGTTTGTAGATGTTGTATCTTCATGCACAAGAGGCCAAGAAAGAGCTTTACAATTTGAGGTTATTAAGTCCTTGTAAGGGATTGAAAAACTTATGTTTCTACCTTGGACAACTTTCTTTTATACTGATGTAGGTACACGTTATGGACCACTGGGCTCTTCATACATGTCTGATAAACATTTCACCAACCACAACAGTTTTACCAGTTTTTTTCCACAACTAACTTTAGCAAGATAGCTCGACAGTCTACCTAGTCCTTGACTTAGTTTTTTAATCATCAAAACATTAGAACCTATACTACTGAAATGACCCAAAAAGTGACTGAAAATATGCCTCAAAAGTGTCTTGAATCATAATTTTCATATATCTAAAAATCTATTCGTTATTTCAAAAATCCAACTTTATATTTCTTGTTTAGGGGGTCACATTGAGTGAGAAATAGGTCTAAACCAAATTTTAGAGCTACCATATCAAAATCCGATAATCACAAAAACGCGATTTTGGAGGGTCAAATTTGAAGGGGCATGTATCTTAGCACACAAATAACAGGGTGGCCCATGACATATCAAATTAAAGCTCTTTGAGTTAGCTTTCCAACTCACTTGGTGTCACCTCCTGGTTAGTTCGGATGAAAGAGTTATGTCCATTTTCGTGGAACTCATTTGTGCAGAAAATGCAATTCCAGTGAGCAGTTCGTTTTGGTCCTATTTTCTCTTGACTTCGGTAAAAGTCTTGGGACTAAGTGTTCCCACACTTGAATATACATATATTTAGCATTATTTCACCCTTATATCATCCTAAATATTCCCCAATACTCATCAAAACACATAGCCAAATATTTACTCCCAAGTTCAAGTTCCAAAACTCAAGACCTATTTTAAGGATTTCATCAACGACTTCACCAAACATCAAGTCCCCATTAAAGCCTTCTTCAAGGTTTCTCCAAAAGCTAAGGTTTGTGGTGCTGAACCATTGGGTCCTTCCACCTATGGTGCCTAAGCCTCCTTTTTACTAATATTGCATGATTTAAAGTTGATTTTACATGTGGGTCTTGTATATTTAGAAATTTACTGCACGGTGATTTTAGTTAATGAAAGTATGGTTGTTTTAGCATGTTTGGAGCTCTAAATCTTGGATCTAGTATTGGATTTGATGAGGGGCTTTGATGTGTATGTCTTAAGGGTGTTGCAAGGTTTTGATTGATGGTTTTATAATGGATTTTCTTGCAAGATTTCATCTCTAAATTTTATGTTCTTTTACCCCCATTACACACCTGCCAAGTGTTTGATAAAATGTCCGGCTATGGTTTCTTGAGGAATTGTGGGTCCATTGCATATTTTATGAGTTGAATGATGTTATGATTATATGATGATGAAATGATGATGAAATGATGTATATATGTGATGAACAAATGATGATAAGAAAGGAAGATATGTATATAAGGATGAAAGGAATGAATATATGTGTTTGAATCATGTAAAGCACCTTTAGTATTTCAAGGAAATTGTTGGGCTCTTATGTTGTTATGTTCTTGTGAATTGTTGATAACTTGTTGGATTCTTAAGATAAGGTTTATGCTCTTGTCAATTGTGAAAGCCTATTAGGAGGGGTTATGAACTATATTACATGCTTTACCCTCTAGTGCAAGGCCAATTCTTATATGTAGGCGTTATGAGCTATGTTGTACACCTTACCCTCATGTACGAATGCAATCTACTTATGAGGCTATGTATGATGTTACTCGTTATGAGGTTATGTTACTCTTTATGAGGTTATACTACTCCTTATGAGGTTATGTTACTTTTTATGAGGTTATGAACTATGATGTACTCCTTAACCTCGTGTATGATTTGTGATTATGAACTCATGTTATATCTGTCACCCTCTAATATAAGGTAATTGGATAAGTAATTATGTTATCTTAATGGGTTAACTAGGCTATGAAAGAATGGATATTTTCAAGCAAGTTTTACTACAAGCATTGTCCATGCATGTCATATTGTTATATTATGTCTATTGCCTATTGTTATGCATTTTGATTACATTGCCTATCTCTTGTTGCATTGCATCCCATATACTTAGTATATTCCAACGTACTAACGCATAGTCTATGCCTACATGATATGACCATGTATGAACCGGAAGCCCTCTTGAGCATCTCCACCCACGTGGCTAGTATGGTTCCACTCAAGCTTATTGGTGAGTCCTTCATTCCGCGGATGTTGGTCTATGTTTCTTATGTTATGCATTGATTCCTTCTTCTTTGTTGCTATTTGACTATGAGGGTGAGCACAGTTGCTTTGTCTTGACCTCCGCTAAGTATCTATGTTTAGAGTTGTTGGACAAGTTATGTATTACGTTTGAGCTTTGACTCATCCATGTTATTTAAGTATTAAAACTCTCTCTTTCTCCCTTAGTCCCAGTTCCTTTTGTTCATGTTTCTATGATGTTTTATATTGCTTTCGTGACCAAGGATGTGTAATGATATGCTATGAGGCTTGTTTGGGATTCCTTCGGGTTCCCCATTCGCCGGTCACGTCTAGGCCCTAGGTTTGGAACGTGACAACTGCTTGTTGCGTACGTTGATACTCACCCTTATTTTTCTACACATGTGCGTAGGTTGAGAGCCCAATCTTGCTGATGTTCTTCTTTTTCTTTTTTTGGACCCTACTATTGACAGTTGAGAGGTAGTTGTTTGTCACTCTAGCATACTCACTGTCAGATATCTATTAGTAGTTTTGTTCTATTTGAGAGACAAAGACTATTGAGACTTGTATCTTTCTTCCTATTCTATGTATTAGAGGCATGTACCATGTGATAACTAGTTTTGGGGAGGTTTTAATTTGGATTATGCCCTTATACCTTTATTTCCTTGTAATTCATAATATTATCTTGATTTAGTTTCTACAATTTTGTGTTTTATGTTGTTATGAGTAGTTTAGGTTGACTTGTCTCACTGGGATAAAGACATATTTCATCACCCCCGAAATCATATCGTGACAAAAAGAGAGCCCTTCAAAAAAGTATTATTCAGAGTGTCTAAAAGAGAGAAAAAATTAACCGAAACGTGCTAATGAAGTTGTTTCTATCAAGATTTATCGTTAAAGTTCTGGTTGTCTAGTTAGATTTGTCGACCTGTTTACACTTCTAAAAAATTTGTATGTGGTGCATTTTCCTTGAGCAGTAAGGACTTGGAGGATTGGGGTAAAATCTTTTTGATTTTTTTATTGTATCTGTTCTAAGGGATAGTTACAACTAGGGAAAGAGTGAAATGTGGTAAAGTTAGCGCCTTTAATTATAACCATAAAATGTGGTCAAGTTTAGTACGAATTCGAGGAGAAGCCTACGAGCAAGGGGATAGGTTGTGATTTTTTGCCTCTTTGGAGCAAAGATTTTTTCACAAAAATTCTTATGTTGATTATTTATTGTGCATAGTGCATGTACTTTTTGAGTAGTTGCTGAAAAACAGACGTGGAAATACATATTTTTGTTACTGTTGTTACTTCCTTTCCCTGTATCTCCATTTTATAACTGCAGATGTTATGGTAAGATTTCATGTTTAGATAAAGTCACTATCCCGTTGGTAGCATCGATGGGACTTGCTAGGTACACTTTGGCTTTCCTACTTATATTACATTTTTGTGCGGAATTGCATCCCAATTTCAGCATTGTTCGTCAGTAAATTCTAAAACCCGCAAATCCAGGATTGTGGTGAGCCACAATTAACTTTCACCGTTAAATTAGACTATATTAAATTGGTATTTTAGAATAAAAATTAGATATTTTAAAATTATTGTACTAATAGTACTATAAGTTGCAATTGTTTTCATTTCAACACAATAAAAATTACTCCCCCATCTAATTTTATATGGGGAACTTTTATTTTTAGTCTGTCTCAAAAAAAAATCTCACCTTATTATAATTAAATTAATTTTCTCTAAAATTCTTCTTTTATTCTTAATAAAATAATTTTGAACCCCATAAAAATTTAAGGATTGTTTAGATCACAAATCTAAAAGTCTTCATTTTTCGTAAATATCATGTCCATTCAAATGGTGCTAAGTAAATGGAAGGAATGCGTACATCTTAGAAAATTAATATCAATATAGATATAATTTTACTCTTAAAATGGAAACTGTAACAATTAAAAAGGAACAATGGGAGTAGTTGAAAATTGTCTTTTCATCTCTAGTCTTGAAGGTTGTCTCCATAATTTGGTTGAATTTGGTCTATCATTGCTTCTGTGTTGTGATATTTTTCATTAGGTTAGACCTATTAATTAGTTTTACATATTCAGCATTGGTTAATTTTTGCTTTCGCGTAAGTGGTTTAGTTATTTTATGCTTGGTTTCCATGGCTTATGGTTAATCGGCTACCATCACAACTGAGGAGTGATTTGGGTCATGACAAACAACAACAAATGACCCGCCCTTTGTTTAATTTAACTTTTCTGGTGAAATTATTAGGACCAAATGTATGTTAACAATTCAAAATGTTTGCTTACTTTTTCATGATCTAAGATATTTCATGCATGTTCATTTATAATGTTACATTATATGAAGTGAAGAATACACAATTATAAAATAAAAAGAGAAACCTAAATCCACCAAATTGAATGGCTAAAATGTCTGAAAATCTATCATTTTAACTTTGATCTTTTTTGTTAGACACATTCTTGTCCTTTCCATTCATGATTTTGAGGCAAAAAACAAGGAAGAGGCTGAAAAGCTTTCTCAAACAAAGAAGGAGAATCAAGGAATAAACAAATAATATTAGGTTAGATAAAGCTTAAGCAAGAAAGAATAAAGAGTGCGAGTATATATCAAAAGAAAAAAGAGTTGTTTCTTCAAGTATAATAGGGTGAGACAAACCAATATACGTTATAGGAAGGAGCAGCAAAGGACAAAATTGAATGATTTACACATTATTATCCTTGTCCACGAAAAATAAAAAACAACGAATGGAAGTGGGTAGCGTAGAAGATAGGAATTACATTGAAACAAAAGGGGAATTTAGTCACGTGTGTTGGGTATGACTCAACTTTTTTTTTGAGATTTACACTTTGTGTGGATGATGATTATGCATTATTTATAATATATTGTATCGTATTATATTATATTTTAATGAATATGATGTTTGAATTGATTATATTATTTTTCATCATTATATAATGTTACATTTCAACAATTTGAAACAAAAAACTCTGAGAAAAGTTGTGCACAGGGTAGGGCTATTACAAAAAAAGTGTGGTAAAGATTGAAGTAGTATTATTAAATACTAAAAAATGTAAAAAGAAAAAAAGTAAATGGGAAT
>JAOTQR010000086.1:14969345-14980401 GCA_025774065.1 Solanum ossicruentum | reverse complement strand
TATAGAGTATGGCCTGTGATGTGACGATATATGTATGATACTTCTGTTGGGCGGTTCTACCGCAGCGGTGACCTTGTTGGCCCGCATTTATATATGTGTATATGTTTTCTGTCTGCAGGTGCGGTTAGTCCATAAAATAGAGGAAACTCTGCCGAAATTTTGGTAGATTCCGTGGCTATAATAGTTAGTCTTTTGGGTTAGCGTTTGTCGGGGTGCCTAATCGGTACTAGTCACGGCCCCGGATTGGGTCGTGACAATATGTGAGACTACCAAGATCTTTCAAATGAAAAGAATCTTTAAGCTACTGTTGGAGGCTAGTGATTAATGAAGAATCGACTCTTGTAATTATGATATCATCTACATACACCAAAAGTAGAACACAACATATAGATGTTTTCCAAAGAAATAAATATGATTCATATTTGCTTTGTTCAAAAGAAAACTAGAAAAGTAGATCAAAACTTGTCAACCCAAGCTTAGGGAGCTTGTTTTAATCCATACAAAGACCGCTTCAACTTGCATACATCTGATGTAGCTGATGAGAATAAATAAGGTGGAGGTTTCATATAAATATCTTCTTCAAGATCACCATGGAGAAACGTATTTTTGACATTCATTTGATAAAGAGGCCAATTTTGTGAAGCAGCAATGGAAATAATAGTTTGCATTGTAGTCATTTTTGCTACGGGTGCAGAAGTCTCTTCAGAGTGCACACCATACTCCTGTTTCTTACCAAAACAACCAATTGAGCTTGTACCTATCAAGAGTTCCATCAGATGAAGTTTAATTGAATAGACCCATTTACATCCAATTTGGTGGGTACTTGAAGGACATGAAATAATGTCCCATGTGTTATTTTTTTACGAGTCAAAAGTTCTTCCTACATTGTTTTTTACCAACATTCATGCTTGTCAGCTTATGAGTGACAAGTTGGGACAAAAATATTAGAAAAAGTAGAGGAAAATCCACACTATCAGCAAACTATCAGCAAATTCTTTTCCTTTAGTTTTCCAAGCCCAAAACCATAAGTGGTGTTACACACTAGGACTTATGAATCCTTTATCAAGCAAGTCCTTTAATTGTTCCTTCAATTTATTCAACTCTGCCTAGGCCATTCGATATGGAGATATAGAAATGGGTTAGGTGTCGGGCTTAAGATGAATACCAAAATCAATTTCCCTTATGAGAGGAATGAAAGTCATGGAGAAAGACATCGAGTAACTCATTAACTTGGGGATCGAACAAAGAGTAGGAACATGAGACTCAACATCCATGACTCAGAAAATATGATATAAACAATCTTTGAATAGGTGATGGTTCTCGGATGGAGAAACTCCCAAATAGGCCTTGATAATATTCTGAGTGGATTGTACAAAGATGGTACATGAGTAGTCATTGTCTAAACTGTATTCTTACTTGAGACTCTTGATATGATTTAGTTTTCTACTTCTTGAGTTAAGCTATTTGAGTTGATGTTATTTTTCTTTTACATGTTTCTTTCTGTCAGGCTCATACATTTCACGTACTAACGTCCACTTAGCCTTCATATTTTCATGGTGTAGATACAGGTACTTGCGATCATAAGCAAGCTCCCATTGAGGACCTATTTGTATTCAACTGATCGGTGAGCACTTCCCTGCTTATGGAGCATATCATGTTATTGCTTTCTAGCTTTGAGTTTAGTCTTTTTATTTTATTTTGAGGTAGCCATGGGTCTGTTATTAGTACCACTTAGTCAGATATTTTAGAGGCTTCATAGACTAGATTTTTAAGTTATGACTGGATGTTATTTATGGCTAGTTTTCTATCACACTAGTCTTACTTAGCTGATGGATAAATTATTTGGCCTTTGGTCTTTTATTATTGATTGTCATTGTTTTTCATTGAGTATTCTTATTCATGGATTTCTTTCGCTATTTGATGTCGCCCAAGTTACACCTCCTTTTTGCGGATAAAGCAGTCGTTGTCAAGAAATAGAACCTAACCAAGGTTAGGGTCGAACCCATAGGAAATATATAGAATTAGGAGAATTCAATTAATACAATTTGAGTGATTAACCAGCATATCTCCCCTAAAAGGGGGGTTGCAATAACAAGGAAAAAAGTAAACCTAACAAACACAAGAGTAACCAATATGAAGAGGAACTTAAGTATTGTGCTCCCTATGATTCCCCAACTCAGTATCACTAGATAACCTAATTCTTTTCTAGTGTGTAGCATGCAGGACGGTAAGTTAAGTTCACCAAACCCTTTAGTCCAGGCGAGAGGCAAAGTTCATTGTGTGACTTGGCCCATCTCCAATAATGCACATTACTAACTCTTACCTATTAGTCCCAATACAACCTCTCCTTGGCCCAGTTCGGTTGATTAGATGAGAACACATCAATCGAATCCTGTTGATTAATCTCTTTTCCTATTCATTACTACCTTGGTCGAGTTAGTACTAGGCGTGTTCTAATTTCAGCCACCATCAGAAAACATGTAAAACAAAGAGAATTAATTAATACATACATGCACACTTTCCAAGAATTATGAATTATCTGATTATACCTTGTTAGTTCTTCATGGTTCCCACAACCCTAGTTGTGGATTTAGCTACTAATGATTTGTATAAATGCAAGACTTATGAACTGGAATAACATAATAGAGCACTTACACATTTGAATAAATAACAAGCAAATCTAAGCTTCAATGAGAATCACAAGATAAGATCAAATCAAAGTACAAGTGTTTCTCAAAACTCTCCAATGTTTTCTTTACTCAATCTCACTATCTTTTTCTTAAACTATTCAACTCTCTGCAAACTTAATGAAAAAAAAAACCTAAAAACCTATTTATAATACTTAAAATACAAATCCTAAACAAAATAGAATAACTGGGTCAGCATGCCTCACGAATAACTTCACGCATCGTATTGTGTTCCACGACCCGTAATCGGGCTCTCGTACATTATTACTGTAGAATTGAACTTGGAATCTACAACACCCCTCTATGTTACGTAAAGTGTTCTATGGCCCGTAGCGGTTTTCGTCTGATTAATATTCAAGAAGTCTTTCTTCTATGATCATCTGGGCACGAAACATGATCTACAATTCATAAAGTAATTCACGACCTATATGCATATTCGTAGAACAAACTTCAGAAAATCAGTCCCTCATCGGAATAGTCCATGAAACCTTCTGCACGGGCCATCAAATGCACTACGACCTATAAAAGGGTCTCGTACTTCATCTAAAACAGCAACTTCAGTATTTTTCTTCCCAAAATCAAGGCTAACCCTAGAATCTTGAAAATTAAACACATAACACCCACTAACATCACATTAAGAACACACAACATTCCAAGTTTTAAGCACCAAAAAAGTGTTGTATTTTGACAGCACATCAACACCCTTAACTTAAAATTGTTGTTTGTCCTCAAGAGACGAACTCAATCTAGATAAGCAATACAGTAACACACAGACCTCAACCTAATGGCATATATCACTTCAAACTTAAGCACATATACCCACATCACTTTCCAAAATAGAATCAGATAGTCATCCAGCGAACCAATACAGACCAATGCATGTGACAACACAACTATGACAAGTGAGGTACTATCAACAATCCACAATTGCTGAATAAGTCTAATGCTAACAATGCAATGCAAGTTCCTTCACAGAAAGAAGTCCTAAATCTCACTCTCAATGATGTTTTCATGTATAATCTTGGGACTATGCATCTCATAAAAGATATTCATGTATCATGCCCAATACTATAGATTTTCCCCTATACTTATGACTAAGACTTTCGACTACTTGGACTAGGATCACTTTAGGACTTTATAGGCTTATAAAGTAGGCTCAGGGGGCTTTGGTATAATATTTTGGGAATATAGTGACTAAAGGCCTTCCTTGACACTATGTTTTTCTACACTTTTTTTCCTACCAAAGATGTTAAATTTATTCCATTCTCCCTTTTCTCCTATTTTAAGCTTTTTTGGGTGATTTCTTTTCATTTTTCAACTTTTTGCCTTGCTTTTGCACTTCATTTTTTTTTTTATCTCACAACTAAGGCATCACTTATTTTTCTTGCACCCAACACATGATTTTTCTCCTTTTCCCCATATCAATAACTTTCCCCCTCATTTTTATGTTTCACCCTTACACCAGCCACCCTCAACTTGGGCTTTTGGCCTGAGTTGAGGTGCACATTATTCATCCTCGTAACCAAGGCCACTTTTAGTAGCCACCCTCAACTTACGTTTTCTGCCTCAGTCAAGGTGCACAATGTTCAAGGAAGTACTCGGGCCAATTTCAGGATTTTACAACTGAAAAGGCTAGGTTACTTAGGTGTTTACAAAGAATCAGTATATATCAGGCTCAAACATTATGATCAAGGGACATTTTGCAAATTTGGTTGGTCATTTAGGCTAAGTGACTTTTAAGAACAATGGCCTAAGATCATTTTCTAATCCAATTAATCTACAGTCTAACTTATAGTAACAGGGCAAGTTCTGAATTTAGCACACAACACATGAATTTGGCAAATTAGACTCAAATTCACATTGCACTGATTACATTATCAATAAAAGACTCTTAAATCATACTTTTTATCTCAATTTAACCTCACTTATCAGAACAAGCATTGTCAACACATCTAAACATGCACGGTTGCTATCTAGACTAAATAATCAAAATTTGGTGGGTATCATTTTTCACAAAAAACATAAAAACACGTATATGTCATATATGTCAGTGTTATATGCGACAAATACTACCTAAAACATCTTAAACATGCCGATTCAATAGAAAGTAAATATCCATGGGGAAAAAGAACACAGCTAAGAAAACCCTAGGATCAAAAATTGGGGTACTTATGGACCCAAGCTACTCAGACTTCACTGAGGCCTGTGACTACCCACACCCCATCGAAAAAGATGTGCATTGTCCCCAATGCACACAATTCAAGCAAAATAAATTATTAGGAGTCAAAAAGCATACCTAGGTGCCTAAGCCGGTGTGTGGCTGAGTCTGACCACCCTCATCCTGTGTGGTGGCCTCCTCAGTAGTAGCACTTTGTCCAGAGGGGTCAGCACCCCTCACTCTCAAAAGCTCTCAAGCTGTCGTTCCTCCTCCTATCTCGACTCCTTCAAGACAAGCTTGAACTCTTCCTGGTCAGTCAACCCCGCACATGAGAGTACGATAACTTCATCATCACCTGTGTGAGCTCTCTTCCCATGGGAAGCTGGATGTACACGTCAGGAACAAATAGATCTACCACCGGCATCGGGAGAGTTGTCTCTGGTAGTGTCACCGGTGTTGCCAATGTTGCTGCCATATTAGCTCGGAGTCGCTGGATCTCCATCTGGATGGCCGTCAAGTCTGCTGGTCAGGTCATGCTCAATCTCTGTTGTACCCTCTTCTTGAAGGCGTTAATACGAATATCCACAACAAAAAGATGGTCCTAAATAGTGGCGACAGTGTATATCTGCAAGCGGCCTTCCGAATCTGAAATTGTTTGGCAGACCCATAACCTAATCTACTGAACTAGCTGACTCAATTGCGACTCAGCATGTGATAATAGTTCGCCATGGCCTGTATAGAAACTGAAGTCACGTAAACCATGCCCATAGGTGCAACATGTGATGAAGCGGCCAGTGGTGCAGAAGTAGAAGTAGTGAGTCCCCTCTCCTCATCTGCCTCGAGCTATGGGGGCCTATCCATAGTAGCAGCAGCAGTGGTAGTGGTATGAGGAACCTCCGGCAGTGGCACTAGGGTGAACATCTCTGGCATAGGGGCAGGCTGGTACGATGCTTGTTGGAGTACCACCCCTCATCCTTGATCAAGATGGCATTCAAAGTGCGTTGGACCTTGATCAGCGAGTCCAATTAGTGTAGACTCTCCACCCTCGACTCTGGACAGAGTCTATAGATCAAGCATGGAAAAAGGATGGAGATGGATCACTTCAGGGTAGCCTCGCGACACACCACCGACTAGTAAATGCATTTGGTGGAGATGGTGATGCCCGCGGTACAGCAGAAGACTTTATCTTCGACCCGTCGCCGGAGCCTGACTCTGAGCTGGACTCCTCTTTGGATGGAGTCATTTGAATAGAGTTGCTCCTGTCGTGGTCTCCCTCATCAGACTGGGGAGTACAAATGACAAGATCCTGAGTCTACCCAACTCTGGCAGCAGCCCTATTTGTGGACTGTCAGTCTCCAGGTCCGGATGGATGCCAAACTCCTCTACGAATCCACTCGGGGTGGGAGTTTGCTCATCCCACGAGGACTCATCTCTAAGCCTCCTCTATAATGCTCTGATCTTGTCATATTTTGCTTTCGGGGCCATTGTACCTGAAATATACACATTTACGCACCTGGGTTAGCCCCCACAGATCAAAAGATAAAATGCAAAAACAACTCAGACTTAGTTGCAAAAGGGTCTACAAAAGCACCTCTATGTGTCGTAGTGGAAACTACGAGCAGTAGATGGCTCTTGTAAAATAGTGGTCAAAAATAATATTTTTTCACTGGAAATGTCTACAAGACCAGGTATGAATCATAGAATTTTCTACGAGTTGTAGACTGAGTCGTAGATATTTTAAGTGTCTAAAGTTATTACAGGCAGGGACCCTGAGACCTTTCTACAATTCATAAAGTGTTCTACGACTCGTAGAAGGTCTCGTCTGATAGGTACTCAAAAACTTCACGTTTCTAGAATCTTATATGAGGAGCAATTACGACTCATGGAATGTTCCATGGGTTATAAAACCCACTTGTAGACCAGAAAACTGAGTCACCTAAGTTTCTAAGTCCATCAACACGGATCCCATATGACTTTTCCAACTTATTATACCAGCATCGAAGTAATATGCACACACCCACATGATTTTTAACACAACAAACCAACACCCCAACATGATAATTAACCCATGTATCCTATCAAAAATAATTGACATGCTTTCCCAACTTTTCCAACCCCATATGAATGAATTCACATCAATTTATATGCACCCATGTCATCACACACCGAATATCACACATACAGTCAATTCAATTACATGATGAGGGATTACAGTGGAACTATAGATACATCAATCAAACATGGTCAAAGGCAACTATACCAAATTCCGATTCTACACACATATTATGGACAGCCAAAATTCAATTATCAACATGTCAATTTTCACATATAGGTTTTTGTCTATTATAACCACTCCAAACAAAATTTCCAATTTAACCATACAAATATAGGCAAATTAATGGTATTATATTAATCGAAAACTTACCAAATTGTGTGATTAGATTGTAGAAGATGAAGGAGGTGATGAGAAACTAAAAACCCTAGGCCATCAAAAATCTTGCCGAAAGATGGAGTGGTAATTGCCATCGGTGGTCGGAAGTTTTCGGGCAGGGTATGGTTGGGCACAATTCATAAATTAGGGCTCAAATGGGTCAGAATGTTTTGACCCAATATTTATAATTTGATTGGGTCTATTAAAAACTAATGGACCTAGACTCTACGAAACCCCAATTACGGGCCCTAGAGTATTTTTCGGCTCGTGAATAGTCATTTTGTAGAGCATCCAAACCCTAGTTTTTCAGACTGGGTTTGACAGACCAATCTATGAGTCATAAAATGAAGTACGACTCATAGAGTTTGTTATGGAGACCCCAACACTTAGTCAAAAATTCAGAAAACTTACCTGGGTCCACGAGCATCATTTATGACCCATAGTTTTATCTACGGATTGTAAAGTTGGCTTGTGAACTAGGGTGCATAACATTTTGCTTATTGGAATGTCTACAAGATTGTGTACAGGTCGTAGAGTGTTTTACAGCCTGTAAAACCAGTCATGGAGGCACTTCATGATGCTCTTCTCAGCCAAGAGTGGCTAACTTAGCCATATACCTGCACATTCTTCACAGAACACACTGTTACCCTATATGCAACCAACCGAGTGTCCAAAACTACAACCAAAATACAAGAAATAAGTTACCTATAAGTCCAAAATAAACTGAAAATAAAGCTACAACTACAACTATTACATAAAAATCTTAGGTTGCCTCCCAAGTAGCGCCTGATTTATTATTGTGGCACGACTTGGATGACTTGGTTACCAAACTTCACCAACTGCCCAATGCTCATTCTTCAAATTATCTAGTCTCTTCATAGACTGACAAATATTGAAGACAACTTCTTCAGCTTCCATATCCACTAGGGCTCGCCCAGTGGCTAGAATGGTCTTCCAAAGATGATTAGGACGTCGAAGTCGACTTGGCAATCTAAGAACACAATGTCAGCAGGGAATATGAGCTTTTCAACCTTTACAAGCACATCATACAGTATCCCTACAGGTTTTCTCATCGTGTAGTCAGCCATCAACAATCGTATACTCATCGGTGTAGGGGCTCCTAATCCTAACTTCTTGAAGACCACAAGGAGCATCATATTTATGCTGGCACCTAGATCATATAATACCCTTGTGAACTCCACATCTCCAATGGTGTAGGGTATGGTAAAAGCATTGGGACCTTCTCGCTTTTGGACCAAGGATCTCGTAGTAATTGCATTGCAATGTTGAAGCTCTTGGAAGAGCTCCTGACTCACATATCGCTTCTTCGTAACCAGGTCCTTCATGTGCTTTGCATATCCTGTATCTTCTCCAATGCCTCGATGAGAGGGATGTTGATGGAGAGTTGTTTCAACATGGAGAGAAAGTGTTTGAACTTGTCTTCCTTCTCTCTTTTTTAAATTCATTGAGGGAAGGGAGGAAGGAAGGAAGAAATGGGCTTCAACTTTTGTGGTGCATTAGTAGTTTCACTCACCCCATCCTTTCCACGACATCTCCAGAATCCGCATCCTCGGCCACAACCGTCTCCTCTTGAACATCATCCTCATCAACTGGCATAGGGAGTTCAATGGTGATTTTGCCATCACGAGTGGTAAATGCCATGCACTACCCTTCATTCTTAGGATTCTTAATTATGTTGCTAGGCAATGTACCCCTCATTTTCTTCAACTTCCTCCCTAGAATCACAAATCTCATAATGTCCTACACCACTGGATCATCTATTTATATTCTGATTAATGGAGAACCTACTAACTTCTTTGCACCCTCTAGAGGAATCAAGTGAGGAGACCCTCTCTCACCCTACCTCTTCATCCTAGGCATGGAAAGGCTCTCTAGAAATATCATTAAAGAGGTTGAAAACAAATACTGGACCCCTATCCAAATCAACAAGAGGGGACCAAAAATCTCCCACTTTTTCTTTGTAGACAACCTCATCTTTTTTGCCAAAGTTAACCAAGATAACTATAATTCTATGGAATCTGTCCTCTACCTCTTCTGCCTCATGTCACGGCAAAGCATCCACCATGGAAAATCAAGGATCTTCTTCTCCAAAAACTGCCCCCACTCCCAAGTGACTCATTATTCCCACTTTCTAAAAATGAACCCGAACACCGACTTTTAGAAATACTGGGGATTCTCAATCTTCCACAAATGAATAACCAAAAAAAGACTTCCAGTTTACCCTGGACAATGTTAGGGCAATGCTGGCAAGTTGGAAAACTAACCTCCTCAACATGGCTGGATGAACCACCCACATCAAAGTCACTCTAAATAGCATCCCCTCACATGTTATGCAATACATATAAATCCCTACCAACATTACTCAACCCATGGAAAGAAGCATGAGAAACTTCCTTTTGGAAGGCTCTGAAGATAAATGCAAGATCCACTTCCTGAGCTGGAAAACCATCACCAAACCAAAAGTAGATGTGGGTTAGGCATTCCCTGCATGGAAACCAAAAATTATTCCCTTCACATGAACCTTGCTTGGAGAATGTTTAAGAACAAAAATAGTCTCCCGGAGCAATCTTCTTATCTCTAATTACCATAACAACCCCAAAAACTAGAGAAACAGCCCTAGCTTCAAGATTTGGCAATTTGTTAGAGAAGGCTGAAACAACTGCAAACCAGCACTCAAATAGATTGCATTCACTGGCACAATATAAAAACCTTTGAGGACAGATGGATCCTGAAAAGGATAGCCTCTGAAGCATGATCCAAGGACCCCTAAATAGGAATGAAGAAACCATTATCCTTAACCACCTCTGGAAAAATGGGAGTTGGGACCTTCCCCCCATCCTTCAATCTCCCCTCAAATATCAGAATGGCCATACACCCAATCAAACTCCACCCCTTGACTGGCAAGGAAGACAAACAATGTTGGCACCTCACCAAGAATGGGGACTTCATTCATAAGAGCCTATCACCTTCTCCACTTCTCTAACTCCCAGGCCACCACTGGACCCAGTGGCAAAAAGTTCGATTGCATCTGGGGTCGTCACTTATCAAATAAGATAAAATTTCTCATGTGGAAAATACACCACGGCAAATCAAAAACCAACCTTTACCTTCACAGGATGGTCTTGACATCAACCCTTTTTGCCGAGTCTATAAACAATTTCTTAATGACATCAACTACATTTTCTTCAGGTGTAACCCAGCCGAATCCCTTTGGGACGCTGTCTATGCCAATAGCTGCCAACCCCAACAATTCACTGAGGACCACCTTAACCTCAACAATCTGTCTAATGTCTAGGAGCCATGTAAGGGCAAAGTCTACAATAACCTGTTCAACTGGCAAAACCTCCTATCTCACTGCTTCTGGAACCTATGGGTACAATGCAACAATAACCTCTTCAAAAACTAAAAAGATGAGGTCTCCTTCCAGAACACGTTGAACTAAGTAGTGAAATCATGTCATGTCATCAGCACTAAGAAAGGCAAGGCCAACATTCCTTAAATCACCACATCAAAATCCGATGGAACCCACTAGCAAAAGTACACTATAAACTCAACACAGATGGAGCCACCAATAAAGACGGCAATATCAGTGGCCTGGGAGGTGCCCTAAGAGACTATAGATGAGACTGGATGATGGGCTTCATTAGCTCCGCGCCCCCCCCCCCCCCCTCCCCCACCACCCCCCCCCCTCCGGAGCATTAAGGCCTTCCCCTGGGGCTCCTCCTGGCGAAAGGCCCCCCAACCAAACCACCAGAAAGC